>CAJHNH020001902.1:274940-277297 GCA_905116865.2 Candidula unifasciata | reverse complement strand
CTGCCTGTCCTTCTCCAGAAGATTGATAGCTTTCATAATTTCCCTCTTTAGATGGTATCTCACAGTTGATATCCAGTTTGATTTCTAAAGGCTGGATGTCTGGAGCAACCACTCACACTCATTGATCATTATTACATTTTGATGCAAAATGGAACAGAGATGAAATACCTTAGAAGAACTGCAGGAGTTTCAAGGAAAGATAGAATACGAAATCACGAAATCAGAAGAATGCTAGGAATGACGCCAGTCTTACAGGTCATCAAAGAATAACAGATGAAGTTGTTTGGGCACCTAACAAGAATGCACTGGTACTATTTACCACAACGAGCCACACTTAAACGTTACAAGGGGTATAGAGCGAGCGGAAGATCTCGGACAAGATGGAGTGATGACATAAAGAACAGCCTTACAGAAATGAACATCAGTCCTAATAGTGCTCTTGACAGAGCTCATCAAAGAATGTTACATCACACTCCGACACTTCACTGAGGTACAAGGTGGAAGAAGAAGAAGAAGAAGAAGAAGAAGAAGAAGAAGAAGAAGAAGAAGAAGAAGAAGAAGAAGAAGAAGAAGAAGAAGAAGAAGAAGAAGAAAAAGAAGATGCAAAATCGTCTTCAAGACTTGAGAAGGACGTACAACACACAAACGCATACACAGGTATCAGTGCATTCTCAGATTCACGAAGTCACGATATATGTTTATTTATATGGCTTTGTCTAGGAAACGTAGCACAGGAGAAGCAAAATAAATGCTTTTTTTTATCAGATGTAGGTTACAGAAATTTTTCAAACATGTAAATATGCGAACGCTGGATGTAGACTAGACATCACAGGCAGGAGTCTAAATCTATAATAGTTATCAGCAGTTCAAAGAGGAAATCAACAATACCGAATGGCAGAAAACGGCAGGCGCCCCTTAGGTGTCGAGGTTGTGGGGGAGGGATCTCGAGGGTTTAAAACTTTATTAATTTGCGATAATAATAATAATAATAGTAGTAATTGTGTACTCAGTGGCAAAAGCTATAATATTTTCTAGGGCTGTGAATAATAATTATATATATATATATTATTATTATTATTGAATGATCAGGGACATAGATAAAAATAAAAAACGATTTTAAACAATATGAAATATACAAACAAATGCTTGCAAAGAAAAAGTTTATACATCAAGAATTTAGTACGACTATTAAACACGAGGGCGTAGTCTGTGGCTTAGGCCCTGCAAGTCTGACTCGTAATTCCAAAGTACCGCGATCGAAACCCACTACTGGCTCTACTGGCTGCGTGGATTTTTATCATGGTATGGGGCGTCACAGGTCGATCCAGCGTAAAATGGGTACCATGATGGCTGTCCTGGGGAAGTAAAGACGGCTGGTGTAATGCTGACCACATTACCCACATAGTGCCGATGTATCTGGAAAATTATGGGTGCTCTTCCCATTGGCCGATGCGCCTAAAGGGCTTGATAGGGGATCTCTGCTTTTTCTTTTCTTTTTTAAAAAACGCGAGGGGCACCTAAATATTTCATTCGACTCAGCTTGTTACAGGTCACTATCTTTATGATTTAGTTATTGTATAGATAAATGTGGGCGCCCCACGCTTTTTTTTAGTCGTGGTATATAATTCTAGACGACTGTTTCTAAAGATAATTAGCTAAATTCATGTATCCGTTACATTATATGATGAAGTATACATACAGTATAAATTTTATAAAACACGTCACTGTAAATATTATGTTTAACATAAAAAATAAATAACCAGTAAAGGTTCCTTCTCACGCCTTTAGGCGCATCGGGTATGCGGGAAAAGCACCTAAATTGTTATAGTATAATCGGCACTAGGTGGGTAGTGCAGCCTTACGCCGGCCGTCTTCACTTCCACAGGTCATACATCCTGGTAACCATTTATGCTGGGTCGACCTGCGACGCCCCATTAAATTAAAAAAAAAATTGTTTTAGACTGTCGACCTCCGAAATCGAATACAAATACTCGAGTAGCCTAAAAGTGTTTATGGCGTTTACGAAGCTCTCCAATTTTGAGGTTTTGAACACCGGATCATGGCACACGGGCGTAACCCATAAGTGTTCCGTTCTTCTTCTAACTCAACCTGAGTCCGAAGAAGCTCAGCACAGTGCACAGGCTCTGTAGCACCGGCTAGGATCCTGAAATACTTTGGGTAGATTTTTAACTCCAGATTTTGGCCGTGCAGTGCTACTCGTTTCCACTTCCAGCTGCCAGGGAATTTATTTACGTGCGCAACAATACACACGGGCGTCCGATCTCACTACGCAGAGACCAGGGGGAATTACTAGAAGTCCAAGTCCACGTGAAAGAATCCCAGCGTCCTCCGGGGAT
>CAJHNH020001902.1:242440-272440 GCA_905116865.2 Candidula unifasciata | reverse complement strand
ATTGCCATTAAATCTGAGACAATTGGATTAGACAGACGGCAGGCAGTTGATAAGAGAACTGATCCGAAAGGCACGGACTTTTAAAGAATGAAACGAGCATTGATCGCAGGTTGCACGCAAGTCCAGTAGAAGATTACAGTCGCTGAGACAGTGCAGCATGTCCGACACTCAGGTAGGGTTGTCACTCAACACCGTGGGATTACAGGTATTTGCACGCAGTAGAGCCGAGCACCTGTGGATTTGTTCGGAGTAACAGAGCTGATATTTCAGTTAGAGCTACAGGCTTCTCCCAGAATAATTTTCAGAAAACATATCTGCAACAGTGAAGAGAAAAATAGGAACATATATAGGCGTTGAAATAATATAAAAGGCAAGAGGCGCTTTCAAGGAATTACAAAATTTGTGCAAATGAGATGGTCTGCCGATTTGACTAGAAGGCCTTGGTACCAATT
Organism: Candidula unifasciata; assembly: GCA_905116865.2. NCBI lineage: Eukaryota > Metazoa > Mollusca > Gastropoda > Stylommatophora > Geomitridae > Candidula > Candidula unifasciata. The sequence goes on along the minus strand of CAJHNH020001902.1, from coordinate 271,988 downwards.
GCCACCTGCATCCGTAATAAAGAAATACAATTAACACAGAATAAGGGGAAGACCCAGTGCCTGATTTGGGTACAAGCGAAATAAGCTGCAGTTAAGGCCTCATAATCTACAGAGGCCTGAAAATAATGTTTCTTTAAAAAAAAAAAAAAGCAGTTTAAAAAAATTTAAATACAATTTTCTTGTCATATAAAGATTATATAATATAATATATGTGATTTTGCAAACACATTCTATATTGTTTCTTTTAATTAAAAAAAAATATAATGAATGGGTCAAGTAAAAAGCAGTTGATGTCACTAATGGCACAGGATTTAAAAAAAAAAAAGTGAAATATCACAGTATGTTTACATAGTTTTAATAAACTTAAGAGAGGTGCTGCATTAATTGAAGATGGCCGGCCCATGGATCACGCAGACATTGTCATCGCCCTTAGTGAGATAGGACGTTCTGAGGATTTTGGGAGCAACGTGTCCACATGAGTGCTAAGAATGCGTGAATTAAGAGCAAGGATTGGCACAGCCAAGCATGAGAAACACACCGAACGCTAACAAAGTCTTGTTAACCAACATAGGACTGGCACTATTAACCGCGCGACGCTGATGAATATGTTGAGAGGGGAATCTGAGCGCCTTTGGATGTGTCCGGAGGGCTGTGAAGATAATCTAACTGATAACTCATAACACGCAAGCAAATGTTTCCCAACAGGCATTGTTTTTCTTTCTTACTTTCTTTTTCTTGTAAATTCAACTGCCAACTTTTTTGGACGAGATCCCTTGTCACGCCTTTAGGCGCATCGGGAATATGGGAAAAGCGCCCATATTTTTTTTACAGACCATTGGCACTAGGGGGATAATGTGGTCAGCATTACGCCGACCATCTTTACTTCCCCAGGACATCCATCCTGGTACCCGTTTTAGGCTGGGTCGACCTGCGACGCCCCATACCATGATACGAATCCACACAGCCAGCAGTGGGTTTGGATCGCGGTACGATGAAATTACGAATCGGACTCGCGACGCCTAAGCCACGGATGTCGCAACTGCCAACTATACTTTAAAAAAAAAATGTTAATTAATAAAGAGCATACAGATGACAGAAAACATTTTAAAAAGAGGCAAAATATTTCCATTATGTGTATGTTTAAAAGGCGTATATATTTTAATGTTAAATTAGATTAACTGGAGTAACGTGTACATCCGTTTGACAGATCTGAATAATTTGTATGCAGAGTATTACTTGCCTCTCAGGCAGGTGCACCTTGACTTTAAACAAAGCTCCCAATTAGTCGACTGTTACGACATGCTTTGGGTAGGCACTGGGTCTACTAAAATGGGAATGGTCTACCTCGACACATCGTGTTTATGTAGTTGCCGGATGTTGTAATCACGTGATCTATCAGGGTAACTTCAAACTGCTAAAGAATTCCTTCTGTTTACATAAGAGAGTGTTGTTAGTGCCAGTTGACTCAACATTGGTCGAACAGAGAGATAGCATGAAAATAGAGTGGTAGAACATTTACCTAGTTGGTTCCTTGCACAATTGAGTGATTCCACAAAGGTATCGGGACTAATCAAGAGAAAAGAACCTACCTTTTATAAAAGACATGATTTGTTTAATTCCGGTTTCATCTGCTTGGATCACCGCAATGTCTGACCGATGTGGCTTTGTATTGTAAGCAGGCTAAGCTGGTACTTTTGTTCAAGTCAGTAACCAAATACTCTAAAGTCGGCAAGGTGTGACTCGCGAGGATGATGCTGCTGCGCGAGTCTCTTGACCCCACAGTGGCATCTGTCCAGCCCGCTCTAACGACAGGTACGAAATGTAAGGTCCTAGATGTGATAGAATCTGCTCAAGAAGTACTGAAATTGAAAGGAGTCATGGGTTACACACAAACCGATTGACGCGGCCTGGAGGATTGAAAAGTCAGTTGGTGGTCCAAATCCACGGCCAAAGAGAGCAGAGACATGGTGATACAGCGGATACGGGACACGAAAACGAGACTCGGGTCCAAAAAAGCAGCCCAGCAGTCGCAGCAAGGCCAGTGGATCGGCCTCGAGAGCGCCTTTCTACGAATACTCACATGGGGTGAGTTATGGCGAATGGCCCTGCTGCGGCTGAGCTTTATCATAAGATCTGCTTATGACGTGTTACCCTCTGGCGTCAACATGGCCTAGTGGTCTGCGACCACCGACCCAACATGTCCTCTGTGCAGAGCTAAGCAGACGCTCGAGCACGTATAGTACGCGTGCAGTAAAGCTCAAGGCGAGGGACTATATACTTGGCGCCGCAACAAAGTCCCGAAAGAGCTAACGGACACTGTGGGCCAAGCTAGAATGAGGGCCAACGCGAGGGTCAGTCCTGTCGTCCTATAGTACTTAATTATTGCCTGACATCTAACAGCGTCACAATTCACACTTATTGTCTCTCAGGGCAGGCGCCTCGTTCCTGGTTCTTGACATGATTTGTTGTTATGTTTTATGCATCAGAACCAACAATGCATTCCTGGCTTGTTTCTTGAATTCCCATGCTCTCGGCTAGTAGACTGTGTTCTGGCCTTATCTCCCCCTGACGCTCATACATCACCACAGAGTAACTTTATCTCGTGACACATATCGCTGGTAACAATATCAACCTTTATGGGGCTTGATAACCTCTGGTGCAGAACTTCCAAACTGTTAATATCTGTGCGTATATGGCTTAGGCGTTGCGAACGCGCTTCGTAATGCCGGGATCCCAGCTACGGACAGTTTGTCTTGCGTTGGTTTCCACGGTGGTACTGAGAGCTGACTGCTGAAAAATAATGGCAAACTTCTGAATGTAACATTTGCCTAGAAAAACCACAGCTAAAAAACGCTGGGGTTGGTTCTGCAACGTCCTGTAAAGGATACGCAACTGACCTTTTTTTTAATGTCCACGACACACTTTTTAGACCAACATAACAGTAATTCCGACTATATGTTAAAAGTATATAATATAATCAAGATTCATGTCATCTTTATGATTTGTAAGAGAACCGCTGTGAGGTAGCGACTAGACCCTGGCGTGCAGATCCGAATGTCGTGGGTCTTGAGTGGGTACGAGGTATAATCCTGGAAAGTAAAGGCAGCCGGCGTGATGTTGACCATATCAACCCACGATTGCTGATTGGCCTATAAAGGTCCAGCCCTCTAAGTTCAATGCGCCTGAAGGCATGGGGAAAGGTTTCCTTATTGATGATTTTTCAGTAAAATAAAGTCAAGTAAAGATCCCTTTTCACGCCTTAGGCGCATCGGGTATATATATGGGAAGAGCGTCCCATAATTTTACAGACCAGTCGGCACTGGATGGGTAATGTGGTCAGCATCACGCCGCCGTCTTAACTTCCCCCAGGACAGCTATCTTGGTACCCATTTTAGGCTAGGTCGACCTGCAACGTCCCATACCCTGATAAAAAAAACCACGCAGCCAGCAGTGGGTTTCGATCGCGGCACGCTGCATTACGAGTCGGACTCGCAACGCCTAAGCCACGGACGCTGCTATCAGTAAAAATAATACAAGAAATTTATTAGCACCAAATACATGCAAAACACCTTCGCAATAATAGGTCTGATTTACAGTTTAGAAAGCTCTGTTCTATCGCATTTCGTAATGATCTATATGGTAGTGCCATACAAGAATTTATTAATGATCTCACGGAATATAAATTGTCCGGAACTCATTCTACCCTCGTCAAGGGACATTGGGTAGCAATAGTATTACTTGTGGACTACTGCGGTTAGCTTTTCATGGCGACTACTGTGTGTTAATAATAGAAGAGCCATATTTGAATGTCTCGGTGGGCGATCTGATATGAGGTCGCTGTGAGAAAGAGCACTGTGCAGTACACTGTAAATTATGAGATATCAGTGAGGACTGGGGAAAAGTGAAACATGGGATCGCTGTGGAGAAAGAGGACTGCAGTACACTGTAAATTATGAGATATCATCAGTGAGGACTGTGGTTAAGTAAAACATAGGATCGCTGTGGAGAAAGAGGACTGTGCAGTACACTAAATTATGAGATATCAGTGAGAACTAGGGCTAAGTGAAACATGGGATCGCTGTGGAGAAAGATGACTGTGCTGTGTCACATATCGCTCCTGTCGCGTGCCTGATTTAAGGATTTCTCCTTAAGAACCAACAGCACTCTGAAATAATTATGTTGAGTCGTTGGCTCGTATTGGTCTAAGGGATGCCCCGTGGCCAATATACGCTCAACTTATTTCAGGAGTAGGACAACTCAAGTTTTGGCACTACAAAATATATAATATTCCTAGGCACACTTGGCTGGACACCCCCACTACTATAAAAAGATAGCCCCCAGGTTATGATAGTCTGCTATCATAACCATGTTAACACATATAACACTTATTGCTCACACAATCATCAGAGCTAGACTGTTAGAATGGTGAAATAGGGACACCCAAGTCAGCCATGAAAATGTGTGCATGTAATCGGCACAATATATACATATAATAGTGAATAGATCAAAAAGAGTTCATTGAGTGGAGCTCAGGAATCAATGACACAACCCAGAAATTGAAGCAGCCTGATCTTGGTTCAGGAGAGTTCATGAGTTCATCATCGGTCTGATCAGGTGCTGTGGGAGTAGAGAATGAAGGGTGAATAAAAGATCACTTAGCCCAGTTCGTAGGTCAATGCTCCCCTCAGTCCATGTTGATTCGACTGTAGTTGACTCAATCAGTAGTTGGGCCTTGATTTGATCTGGTACCAGCTGACTGTCACGAGCTAGGACACAGGAACTGAACAGGAGCCCACCGAAGCTCTTGGAGACAGTGATTCCCACTGCCGGTCTCACAGGTGATGACACAATAAATGCAGAAGAGCCCAACAAAGCTCTTGAAGACTGGTTCTCTGGATTGATGACATAGGTGTCTGCAATTGTCCACTGGTCCTGGAACTCACAAACAAGCTCTTGCCATGTTGAGGTAGTGGCACAATGGGCAGGACTTTTGGGTATGCTTGGTGCCCATAATGGTATGGGTTGTTGGTGGTTGGCTGGACTGTAATTCGTCTGCCTGATCTCTGAGGAGGTATCATCCTGTCAGGAAAGAACTCAGAATTAGTAATCAACCTTAATCACACATCAGCTCACCCCACCTCTGCTATCCTTCTCCATTCCTCAGAGTGTAACTCTCAAGAACAGGAGACAATGTCTCCTTTCATTTATCTGTCTGTAAACTAGTGCAACAGATAGAAAACAAGATATATAGTGGAGACAGATAGACACTATAACACATAGATCATCCTCTCTCCACCCTCACATCTGCACGCGCAGACATACAACATTAATAGTTCCACAGGCCGTTCACTACACACCCACTGAATCTGGGTCAAACACACTTTTGACTCAGAGCGCCTAGCCCTGACTGCCGGTTAAAGATGACCTAGATTCCTTGTTTCTGTTAAGCGGCACAAAACTTCGTTTGACTGGTCAGAGAATAATTACCTGTAGGGTTTAATATCTTTACAAATGGTGGGGGTTATGTAGAGTAACAACTAATTAGCCTGCACGGGGAAAGGTCTATTGTTCGGATCCTGATCTCTGGACATCAAGAACGGTCGAACTCTGTGCGATCTCACAGCTGACTCTGCCCTCTCTGCAGCAGTGGCCACCTTTAAATAGACATCAATTATGGTACTCGTAAACTATAATCAACTTACCCAAGCTTAGGAAATCTTCCAAGATAGAACTGGAACTTTAATTTCGCCAATTTCTACCTAGACTGTATACACGTCTTGACACTTTGGGATCCGGCGAAAGAATGTTTTTATAAAATCAAACTAGCGTCTCTAGGAAAGAAGTCCCCTGTATTCCTGCCCAAGGAGTAAACCGGTTTACAGGAATTTCTAAATAAATTACCAGAAATCGTCAACCTACAGTTGCAAGTTTGAAAATAAAGATTTATCAAAGCAACTAGATGGTCTAGAAATGAATATATTACAAGATAAAAGTATAGATCAATATAAGGGACTATATACCTTTCCGGACGGGTTTAAGTTTGAAATTTGACTGTCCGCGAGGGGTATCAAAGTCGCAACTCGTCCATTGTGTAGGGTGGCTGCTCACCTCACGACAGTAGTACACTGTAAATTATGAGACATCAGTGAGAGCTGGGGCTAAGTGAAACATAGGATCGCTGTGGAGAAATAGGACTGTGCAATACACTGTAAATTATGAGATATCAGTGAGGGCTGGGGCTAAGTGAAACATAGAATCGCTGTGGAGAAATAGGACTGTGCAGTACACTGTAAATTATGAGATGTCAGTGAGGACTGGGGAAAAGTGAAACATAGGATCGCTGTGGAGAAAGAGGACTGTGCAGTACACTAAATTATGAGATATCAGCGAGGACTTTGGCTAAGTAAAACATGGGATCGCTGTGGAGAAAGAGGACTGTGCAGTACACTGTAAATTATGTGATTTAAGTGAGGACTGGGGCCTGGTGAAACTTGGGATCGCTGTGGAGAAAGAGGACTGTGCAGTACATTGTAAATTATGAGATATTAGTGAGAACTGGTCGGCTCTGTGGCTAAGTCGATGCGAACGCTTCGTAATGCCAGGATGCCGGGTTCGATCCTAGCTGCGTGCAATGCGCCTTGTGTTGGTTTCGACAGTGGTATCAAGAAAGCCCACCGTCCAGAGAGCAATGGCAAACTACTGGACGTAAATTGCCAAGAAAAAGCACACACCAGCCACCGGCTGTTGGGGTTGGTTCTGCAACGTCCTGTAAAGGATACGCAACTAACCTAATTTTAATTACTAGTCGTTAATTTGCCTAGAAAAACCACACAACAGCCAGGGGCTGTTAGGGTTGGTTCTGTAACGTCCTGTAAAGGATACGCAACTAACCTTTAGTGAGGACTAGGACATAGTGAAACATTGGATCGCTGTCGAGAATAACGGCGAAAGCATGGCTACTGGCAGGATGCCCGTGTCGAACAAGAACAGAGATTGAAACAATCGCCCTCCCCTCTTTTTCCCATAAATTTCCGGTTAAATTAGGATTGTTTTTATCGTTGAAGTATCCTCGTCATAATCACTATTCAGCTGTGATGTGTGTATGTCACCCAGGGTCACAGAGTTTGTGGTGAGTGTTTGGGGAAACTCGTTGTCTCATTTCTGAACTGAATACTCAGCTACGTATGGATGAATCCAACTGCACATTTAAAGTGACCCTTTGCAAACGTAATAATGACATTTGTTAGTTGCGGATCTTTTAAAAGACGTTGCAGAACCAACCCAAGCAGTTGTTTTCTTTTCGGTGGAAAAGGGGCGGGGGCAGGGTGTGATTTGATTTTTTTTAAAGTAAGAATAAAGGACCCTTTTCAACGTTTTTAAGCGTATAGGGCATATAGGGCTAGACCTGTATTTTTATACACCAATCGGTCAGCGCCTTTACTTCCTGGGACTGCACCCAGTACCCACTCAAGGCTGAGTCGACCTTGGAGTCAAGGTCATTTAAAAAAAAGTCGGGCTCCGCCGGGGAGAGAACCCACGACCTTCCGATCCGCACGCGAGCCACTAGCTGCTATACCACATCGACTCCCGTTTATGATTTTACTAGACAATTTTACCTTCATGTTTGCCATTGAACTGAACGATCAGCTCTCGATACCACTGTAGAAACCAAAGCAGGGTGGTCTGTTGCCGAATCGCCTGCAGCTGGGATTGAACCTGGAACCTGGGCATTACGAAGCGCGTTCGCAACGCCTAAGCCACAGGTTAGTTGCGTATCCTTCACAAGTCATTGCAGAACCAACCCCAGCAGCCCCTGGCTGTTGTGTGGTTTCTCTAGGCAAATTTACGTCTAGTAGTTTGCCATCGCTTTCTGGACTGTCGGGGTCCTGATACCACTGTCGAAACCGACGCAAGGCGAATTTTCCGCAGCTGGGATCGAACCCGGCACCCCAGCATTACGAAGCGTTCGCATCGACTTAGCCACAGAGCCGATCTAAGCCACAGACTTTGACAACAAACTAATAATAAAAAAACCTCGATTGCATTAGGCAAGTGTGGGAAATATTATTATTAGCCCCACAGTCCGTAGTGAACATAAAGAAATAAAACTGGCAGTGCTGTGAAGGAGGAAGGGTGGAATGCTTCGTCACTGTTAGTTCGACATTAGTCTCCCTTAATAAAGTAGGTCACTTTTCCTTCACAACTTAGTTGGGCTAGTCAACTTAAGGTTACGGGTGTGTCACGCTGTGTTCTTTGGTTTTTGCGATGTCTTGCACTTACGTTTTTTTTTTCCGAGGAAGAGAATGCCTGTGACATAGGTTGCAGCACTCGCTAGGGGGGTTGTGTTACTCTATGTTTCTCCATGTTTTTGCAGTGTCAAAAGCGTTTGCGTGCTTTAATATACAACATGCGATATTAACGGCATTCCGGAACACCCCCATAACCTTGTGCGAAGACTACAGGGCTCAGGAACTACCAATCAGAACTGAGCTAGTATGTATATGGGCGGGGTCTGGGAAGACTAACGTCGAACTAACCCTCCGTGACTCTGAGCCGCTTCACCCCAAAAATGTTATAGGTGGGGCGGGGGTGGGGGGGGGGGGGGTTGTGTGTGCAGAGGCTTACCTAGGAAATTTACAAGCGGCTCAAGTTGCCTTCAGTAACATATATAGTGAAGTAGAGATCTCTTTTCACGCCTTTAGGAACAAAGGGCAAATGGGAAGAGCACCCATATTTGTACAGAGCAGTCGGAACATATGGTCAGCATTACGACGCTCGTCTTTACTTCCCTATGACATATATCCTGGTACCTATTTAAGGCTTGGTCGACCTGCGACACCCCATACCATGATAAAAATCCACGCAGCCAGCAGTGGGTTTCGCTCGCAGTACGTTGGTATTGGGAGTCTGATTCGCAACGCTAAAGCCCCTGATGCCGCCTATAACCGTATATAGAAGATCTATATGTAAGCATTTGTTGTGAAAACATTTCATAACAAGTCAGATATGTTACTGTATTTCTTAACTTCCCATATGGGTCTCGTGGCCCTATTGTGAGGAGGTAGGGGAAGAGAGAATAGACTCACTGCCTTCCTTATTAGCATGTCGTAAGAGTTGACTAATCAGCGGTTTCCTTTGAGGAGAGAGGCAAGGAACATATTGCATACAAATAAGCCAGATCTGCAAACGGATGTACACGCAGAACTCAAGTTCTGAAACAAGGCTTCAAGTCCACGAACAACCCGAATGTTCCGCCAGGGTTACAGTTGATGGACGCAAAGAAGAAGAAGATGCACTCATTGCTTAATAATAATAATAATAAAAAGCAATAATAATAATAATCAATATTCTGCACTTAGAGAAGACTTCTAAGGGATACCTCGGAGTACTAAAGTGAATCTTATCAGAACTATTTTTCGGCCAACAGTATGCTATCAATGCCAAACGTGGACACCTACATCCTCTAATGAACGTAAAATTGTGACAGCAGAGATGAAATGCCTTAGAAGAGCTGCAGGAGTTTCAGGGAAAGACAGAATACGAAATAATTAAATCAGGTGAATGCTAGGAATGAAGCCAGTCTTACAGGTCATCAAAGAACAACAAATGAAGTTATTTGGACACCTAACAAGAATGCCCTGGTTCTATCTGCCACAGCGAGCCACACTAAAACGTTACAACGGGTATAGAGCGAGTGGAAAACCTCTGAAAATATGGAGTAATGGCATTAAGAACAGCCTTACATAAATGAACTTCAGTCTTAATAGTACTCTTGACAGAGCTCATCAACGAACATTACATCTCCCCCCGACACTTCGATAAGGTACAAGGTGGAAGAGAGAAGAAGAAGACAAGACTTAAGCCCCATGAGGGCCCCCTAGATCAGCGTTTCACAAACCGCCGCGGCACCCTTGTTGGGCAAACATATTTTCGAGGCACACCTACCTTTAAAGCGGTTTCAAATACTTAGGAAAAGAAAGGGAAAAAAATGAAGATTTATTGTTCAGTTGTTTTTAATGCGATGAATGAAACTTTTTTGGATGAATTTTCCATTAGTTCTTTTATGTTTATGGGAAGTTTAGTTAATTGTACATTAAATCACTCGAAGTTTGCTCATGTATCTGTTTTGTTTTTTCTCTCTTTCTTTCTTTCATGTAAGTCTGCGTTGAGAAAGCACTGTAGCCTTGCCAATAGCATTGTTTTCTGAATACACCTGCACCCAGAACTCTTCTTGGCTTCCGTCATGATATTTCTGTTGAAAACTGCTGTCTTCGCTAATATCAGGCAGATTTGGAAAATTCTTGATTATTGCCGCGGCACCCCTGGCATACGCTCGCGTCGTGCCGAGGCACCCAGTTTGAGAACCACTGCCCAAAATAATTAAACGGGGGCTGTGGTCTCTCCCCCCCCTTCCCCCCCCCACCATGTTTTCTCCATGACGGGGCTCCTAAACGCTGGTGGTTTTGTAACTATAAGAGTAAAAGCCATTCTATTATTTACCTGCACCAGATCCCCGTAAAAAACTGACTCCAGCGCTCGAGGCACTACTTGTTCATCAAATATATTAACTCTCTGTGAATCCGATAATTATGAAGTCCATCCACAATGAATCATTACCCTTTACATTAAAAACAACCTCTAAGCACTGGGGTATTCATCTCATATGAGCATTACCCATTTATGTTTTTGTTCTAGAGTCCCTGAATGCTCAGTCCTAGTTCTTCTGTGCATCGACCACGACAAAGAAGCAGCTTTTGTTTCATTTCAATCTATAATTAACGACCGTTATTCGCGGTTCTGTTAGTTGCTCTTGCAGTCACGTTAGCAGCGCACATTTGTCGTTGTTATAAAGTGAGCTGATGGCATGATGAGAAGATTCGGCACTCACTGAATGACTATCACCAGCCTCTCCACCTGGGTCTGTTGGGGATGAGAGTGGTAGCCGGGTAATTGGAATTTGGGAGCTATTGTTAGAAAACTGGCCAGTCACGCACGCAATGCTCCCAGGGAGCATTGATTGTTGGCGGCAACTTTTTACCAGATTAATCGCATATTGTGGCTTCATCGGAATGTTTGCTCATATGTTGCTTTTTGGTGTGTCAGCGTGTGTGTGTCTGTGTGTGTATGTGCGTGTGTGTGTAATTCATTTTGCTTTTTCTTGCCCGTTTGTTTAATTAAACCCCTTTCGTGGTCGGGAGCCGCCGTGGTCTGGCGGCTTTTTGCTCGCTTGCGAATGGGAAAGTCGCAGGTTCGGTTCCTGTCGGATACCGGACTTTTTCAAATATGACCTTGGCTTCCAGGTCGACCTAGTCTTAAGTGGGTACAAGGTGCATTCCTGGGAAATAAAGGCGGCCATCGTGATGCTGACCACATCACCCACCATGTGCTTTTGGTCTATAAAATATAGGTCTAGCTTTATATACCCAATGTGCCTTAAAGGCGGGAAAAAGGGTCCTTTACTTTGGGTCCTTTCGTGGCCCGTTCTAAGATACCACTTGTATGCCGATTACTCACCGCGCAGGTTCGGGAGCCACAATAGGGCTTGAAGGGAATAAACACTAAAAGACACACTGCCCCTTAACAAGCATATCATAAAAGGCCACAAAGTAATTTTTTTGGCTAACATTGGAAATGTTGTAGCGAAAGGTGTAGAAATCGCAGCCCAGTTTCTAACCATAGCCTGGCAACCGCCGTCCCAAGAGAGTGCGTAGATGTAGAACACATAAAGGACATATGGCTTCAGAACAGTGCTTCTCAAACTTCCTAATACCGAGATCATTTAATACAGTTTATCATGTTGTGTCGATCCCTAAACATACAATTATTTTCGTTTCTACTGCATAACGTCAGTGAATATGCGTTTTTCGATGGTCGTAGGCCACCACTGTGAAGGGGTCGTTCGACACACAAAAGTGTCGCGACTCACAGGTTGAGAACCTCTGCTTTAGAAGATCTTTTATACGCTTCTGATCTTTTGCCGAATTCAGTTTTGTAAATATTATTGTTGTGAAAGAATGCAGTTACGTGGCGTTAGTTGTCAATAAATAGGTGTGTGTATGTTGTGCCTTTGGTTAGTTACATAACTTAAATGATAAAAAGTATGCATTTATGTGGTGTTAGTTGTGAACAAGTATGTGTGTATGTATGAGCGTGCGTGCGTGCATGCATGCGTGCGCGCGCGAGTGTGTGTGTGTGTATGTGGTGCCAATAGTTAGTTACATAACTTTGTTGATAAGAAGTATGCAGTTATGTGGTGTTAGTTGTCAACAAGTATGTATGTATGTGTGTGTATGTGGTTCCTATAGTTAGTTACATAACTTTGTTGGTAAGAAGTATGCAGTTATGTGGTGTTAGTTGTCAACAAATATGTATGTGCATGTGGTGCGTATGTAACTTTGTTGCTAGAAAGTTGAAAGAAAAATAGATGGACGGAAAAAGGAGAATTAAGAAATTATGGAAAGTTATAATAAAAGTAAGCAGTAATCAAAAAAGCTAGGAAATATAAAGAAGAATTTTCGAAATAGGAAGTAGGAAGATGAAGCAGGAAGTGTACAGATGCGAGAAGTGACAGAAAGAAGAAGTAGAGGTAGGAAGTATAAATATGCAAGAAGTTGCAGAAATAGGAAGATAATGAAAGGAAGTATAAAGATAAGGGACAGAGAAAAAAATAGGACGTATAAAGATGCCCAAAAATTAAAAAAAAATTGAAGATGATAAAAGTAAGCATAGAGGTGCAAGAAGTGACAGAAATAGGAGGAAAAAAAATGGAGTAATTAAAAGCAAGAAGTAACAGAATAGGAAGAAGAAACAAAGTAAGTATACAAGTCCGAGAAGTGACAGAATTCGGAAGAAGAAGTAGAAATTATACAGATGCAAAAGAAAAAAAAATAGATAAAAGATATGAGGAAGAATAAAGATGCAAGTCCTGAAGGAAATAAGAAGAAGATAAAATGAAGTGTAAAAATACAAGTGACAGAAAGAAAAGAAGAAGTAGGAAGTATAACGATGCAGGAAGTGACAGACAAAGAAAAAGAAAAAATAGGCAGTAGGAGGATACAAGAGGTAACATAAATAGAGAGAAGGTGATAGGAGTAAATCACAGAAAGGTAAAGGAAATAAAAATGATTAGATAAAAAAAAGTAAGAAATTTAGTTCAAAGAGAACAAGAAGGGAAAAAGAAACACGCAAAAAGAAAATCGGAGATAGAAAATAACAAAAAAAAAAGAAAATAGAAAGAAGAATATCAAAAAAAACGGGGGGGGGGGGGGGGTGGGGGGGTGGGGTGGGTTATGTTAACATGGGAAAAAGAAATAGAACCAAAATCCATTTGGTCAGGGATGACTGTGGTTAAAAGCAGTTCTGAGAAATGAGGTAAAAGTACATCGAAAGAAGTATGAAAAATACAGATAAGTTGGCTAGACAAACAAAAGAAATTAGAATAAGTTGTGGACAGATGTGCAAGAATGGATAATTAAAAAAGTAGAAAGGGAAGACAAAATATAAAGCAGAAAAAATCATCATCGTTATCTTTTGGTACCGCCATAGTCATATGTCTCATTCATATGTCTCATTCATATGTCTCATTCATGTGTCACATTAATATGTTTCATTCATATGTCACATTCATAGGTCTCACTTATATGTCTCATTCATATGTCTCATTCAAATGTCACATTCATATGTCACATTCATGTGTCTCATTAATATGTCTCATTCATGTGTCACATTCATGTGTCTCATTCATATGTCTCATTCATATGTCTTATTCATGTGTCTTCATTCATATGTCTCATTCATATGTCTCATTCATGTGTCTCATTCATGTGTCTCATTCATATGTCTTATTCGTGTGTCTCATTCATATGTCTCATTCATATGTCTCATTCATGTATCTCATTCATATGTCTTATTCATGTGTCACATTCATGTGTCTCATTCATATGTCTCATTCATATGCTTCATGACTCATTCATATATTTCGTGTCTCATTTATATGTCTCATTTATATGTTACATTCATCTGTCTCATCTCATTCGTATGTCTCATTCATATGTCTCGTGTCTCATTCATATGCTTCATGTCTCATTCATATTCTCGTGTCTCATTCATATGCTTCATGTCTCATTCATATGTCTCAATTATATGTTTCATTCATCTGTCTCATCTCATTTGTATGTCTCATTCATCTGTCTCATGAGAATGTATAAGTGTGTGTGTGTGTTTTTTTAAAAACCGCTTTTTGAAAGGAAGCTCACTTCCTAACTCTAACTCTAACCCTAACTCTAATCCTAACCATAACTCTAATCCTAACCCTAACTCTAATCCTAACCATAACTCTAATCCTAACCCTAACTCTAATCCTAACCCTAACTCTAATCCTAACCCTAACTCTAATACAACACATACTACCCCTAGAATAGTTGATTGAACTGGGGATTTCGGGTTTACCTTTGTATAGGGTCTCCTAAAAATACAGCCCCCCCCCCCCCCCCCCCCACCGGCTCTGTTTCAAACTCACTTCCGATACTTTAAGCGATAAATATTGTGACCCCAAATAATGTACTAATTTACCGCAATGACTTGTCTACTTACCGTTTTGAAGCGTTAGACTCATGAGTGACGCCAATCTACTTTCAGTGACAGTACAGAAAATCAATATGGCAAAACTCATTCATTATTTACCAGCATAGCAGCCAGTTTAGACTTGTGACAGCTCTTAACGGCCAACACTTAACAAACAAAACAAAACACACACAAAAAAGTTATGACAGAGCAGTGTTCTGAGGGGATTTAACTTGGCATGGTTTCAGTTGGATATAAAGCGTACATTTAACTATTTTATCGTTTAATGTGTATGCGTTTATTTGTGTAGGGGTAAATGTGTGTGTGTGGGTGTGTGTGTGGGGGGGGGGGGGTGTTTTAAAATTTTAATTTCATGATAAAGATTATTATTATGATCGAAGGTGGAAGATGCGTGTCTGCATTATATATGTTTGCAGTTTATTTTCTGAATTCTAAAGGATGGGGAGAAGTGGCTCGTAAACAGCATCCTGTCCCTATAGATGAGGTATTGTGCCCATCTTAAACATCACAGGGACCTGGGGAACAACGGTGATGGAATTACAGTAGACAGTGAAGTTCATACTACAGACAACATTGCAGATATAGATAATCTATTTCAAGCAAACAAAAGAAGAAGAAATAGAAGAAGAAGAAGGAAGAAGAAGAAGAAAAAGAAGAAGAAGAAGACGAAGAAGAAGAAGAAAAGAAGAAGAGGAAGAAGAAGAAGAAGAAGAAGAAGCAAAAGGAGGAGGAGGAGGAGGAGAAGAAGAAGAAGAAGAAGAAGAAGAAGAAGAAGAAGAAGAAGAAGAAGAAGAAGAAGAAGAAGAAGAAGAAGAAGAAGAAGAAGAAGAAGGTATAGAAGAAAAAGAAGAATTTGTTTTGAAGAACTCCTCTAAAGGAAAGCAAAAGGAGGATGAGCGAGGAGGAGGCGGGGGGGGGGGGGTCATTTAAAGCTTACATAAAGAAGAAGAAGAAGAAGAAGAAGAAGAAGAAGAAGAAGAAGAAGAAGAAGAAGAAGAAGAAGAAGAAGAAGAAGAAGAAGAAGAAGAAGGTATAGAAGAAAAAGTAACGATGCCGAATTTGTTTTGAGGATCCCAACTCCTCTAAAGGAAATCAAAAGTGGGAGGATGGGCGTTAAAAGGGGAGGCGGGGGGGGGGGGGGGGGGGGGGGGTAATTTAAAGCTTACATAAAGGCAAGAAATAAAAAAAGAATCATTCAGTATGATTTGACAGCCTATAAAAAAAAGTGATTACTGTCCACGGCTTTACCAACTTAAATTGGAAGGGCCTGGGGCTGATTCTAGAAATCACCGAGATCACCATGTGTTACAGACGTATGCTTTACGTGCAGTACAGGTATCCCAAGTTTGGCTGGCTGGCATTGCAAAAGAAGGAAGCTGTGTGGATCAGTGGATGACATAAGTCGCAACAGAGTCTCATAGAGGCCTTATCTGAAAACCACCGATAGGGGTAACCAAAGACTGAGAGTACAAGCGACAGATGCTGCGGACAGACCTGATCTCCAACGCCGCTCGGCATGGATTATAAGAAGAAAAAGGGTGCTTTCGTAATAAGTCACCCCAAACAGACAGTCCAATATTTCACGGGGTGGTAGATTGGCGGCATGTAGTCGTGGGTCCTAGGCTGCACTATCTCATGGGACGTAGGTGGGTTGAGGTTAGGTCCAGTTCTAGAGGTTTTGGCGAAGTTAAAAGCACCACAAAACCGGAAAACCCGGTTTTACCACTATTTAGTATTGGACTGCCACCGTGACGTCATCTGGGGTGATTTATTACGAGGTTTGAAAAACGGATCAACATCATGGCACACGGGTAGTAACCCATAAGTGCTCCGTTTTTTTCTTCCAACTCAAGTCTGAGTCCGAAAAAATTCGGCACAGTGCACATCCTCTGTAGCACTGGCGGGGATCCTGAAATACTTTGGGTAGATTTTTGCCGTTAGGCTACTCTTTTCGATTTCCAACTGCCAATTGATTTTTTACGTGCGCAGCAACGCACACGGGCGTCCAATCTCACTACCCAGAGACCGGGGAAATTACTAGAAGTCCAAGTCCACGTGAAAAAATCCCAGCCCTTACCAGGGATTGAACTCAGAACCTCTAGCAATCAAGGCGGACACCATGTATCGAGACCACGCAGCCCCTTATTACGAAAGATACAGAAAAAAGATATCCCCACCTGTTGCTAATTTCCCGTTAGAACATGCTTGCCAGTTGTGAAAATGTGCGGGTTTTCCCCAAACAGTTTAATGGGGGTGTGGGAAGATGGTACGTTATTCGTCAAACATATGTTGTCGTTTAGGGGCGCTTGCTAAAGGAGTCAGCTGTTGGCGTGACTAGGAGATGGGGAAAGTGTAGTGTGTGCTATTGTTGGTTCATCCATGCCTGGACTGCAGTCCTGCTCCAAAACCTGAGTGTTGCGTGTGCATCCGTTTTTACAGTTCTGACTCATTTGTGTGCAGACTGCTGGTTCATTGCCTCTCAGGCAGATGCACTCTGACTTCGAAGGAATCTCCCAATTATTTAACTCCTACGACATGCTTTTGGGTAGGCAGTGGGTCTATTCTTGTTTTCCCTAAAATAGGGCCCCGGAACCCACTCGGGGACGCTATTGTTGGTATATCTGGACCTCAGTAGCATTGAGGCGTGGGTGGTGTAGCCTAAATTCTGAGAAGAGACAAACAGAGAATCTCCGAAAAAGCACTCTCCAGTAAACTTATGAAAACAAAGCAACAACAACAACAACAACAAATCGACCACATTCAACCTAGTGCGAGCATTATCGGCTATAATTGGGGTTAGGATATTTTAATCTTCTTTTTATTTATTTTTTTTTTTTTTGGGTCCGGGTCCGTCTCCCCACATGCCCAGCCTGGCCGCCCGACCACCCGAAGGATATTACGTCGGTAATCCAGGCTGAACGGGGAAACCGCCCGGCAGATTTTTTTCAGATGGCATTGCCGATTGGGTTTCTCCCGTGATTTGTGGATGTGACCGATCCCGGGCTCTTTTGGCCAGACCAGTGCAGCAAAGCTACACTTTAGTCTTAGCCAAAGGATGCGCCAAGCATGTTGGCTATAAGAAGTATTTATTTTACCAAGAGTGGCTTGGACTGGTCTTCAAGTTCCTGGTGAGGGTTGTTGGTGAAAACCGGTTTTTAAAAAAGAAGGGGGGGGGGGATCTGATGGAGTGAACGATTACCAGCACTTCCCTGGTGGCTTTAATAATATCCTACCCTAAACAGGGAAAATCGGCAGGTCACGGGCCAGTCTAATATTTCAGGCGGTGGTAGTTAGGCTGCATTCAGTCGTGGGACCTAGGCTGCGTGCAGTCGTGGGACCTAGGCAGCATGCAGTCGTGGGACCTAGGCTGCATGCAGTCGTGGGACCTAGGCTGCATGCAGTCGTGGGACCTAGGCTGCACTATCTCGTGGGACATAGGTGGGTTGGGGCTAGTGCCAGTTCTATTTATTTTGATGTCGTTAAAAGCATCTGAAAGCTGGGAAACCCAGTCTTACCTCCCTCTAAAATGTTGGACTGTCATGTGATGTCATCTGGGGATAAGACGTTAATAAAGAACCCTGTTGAACTCTGGTGCTGATGGAAGTTTGAAATGGGGAAATGAGAGGGATTGAGGAAACGAGGACTTCCAAGAGAAATCCTAATGCGGACGTTGATGAGAGATACCAGAGCTGCTGAAGTGGATTCCATCCATGATATCGAAGTGGTTGCATAGGATACAACGGAATGTAGCAATAGAATACGAGCCCAGTGTTCAATATCATGGCCCGAAAAGACTACATAACATAACATAACATAACCTTTGACCCATTAGGGTCGTGGAGGTGTATTGATTGGAGCACTGACACATAAAACCCGCCATTCTCTTGTCTTCAGCTTGATAAATAAGTGTATGATAACTCAGTCCTTTCCATTTCTTGATGTTGTCATTCCAGGTTCTTCTTTGCCCTCCTCTTCTTTGACTACCCCTCAGTGTTCCTTGAAGTACAGTCTTTTGTAATCGAATCATGTCCCACTACGTGTCCAAACCAAGCTAGCTTGCAATGTTTCACCACTGCCAAGAGAGGCTCCTGATGTCCCGCAAATTTGTATAATTTGTATAATATTTATTAGTTTTGTGTTATGAATAACTAATTCGTAAAATGCGTCTGTAACATTTACATTCGAAAGCCTGAATCTTCCTTTCCATTTCCTCAGTTAGAGTCCAACAGTAGGACTGTGAAGGAATGAATGAATGAATGAATGTATAGCGTAAATGCGGCTCTGTGGCTTACAGCTTATTGAAATGGTTTTACAATCCTCGACTTTTGCCAGGGTTCGATTCCCGCTTGAGGAAAAAAAAAAAATTTTTTTTTGAGGCTTTCAGACGTGTGTGTTTCAGGCCCTGTTTGGGAGGGGTGAGAACACAACCCACTCTTTCCTAAGAAGCATGTCATAAAAGGCGACTGAGTTTGCTGAAATCGGATGTGTTGGACCAAAAGGTGCAGACATCACAGCCTAGCTGTAAACCACAACACAGCTTTCTAATCAGAGTTTTAAGGAATAAAAAAGAGAAAGAAGAAGAATATGAGAAAAAAAAAGAGGAGGAGGAGGAGGATGAGACAAATGAAAAGGAAAAGGAGCACGCAGAGAAAGTAACTGAATGCAGACAGTGAGTGCTGCCTACACTGCCTGATCCATGATTTTGCTGATTATGTCAGATAATTCTGATAATAACCAGGGGGAACAACTCAGACTACCAAATTAATCACCATCGTGAGACCTGGTCCACCACACAGTCGTGAAAGTCATGGAAATCAGTCTTCCAGCATTCGCTGAGAATTGCGTTTGGACACCTGCTGGGAATTGCGCCCTCACCTTTCCCGTCAACTGAGCCCCTTATACCTGCTGGGGTTAACGCCCAAACTAGCAAATTACTAATCCAGGGCGCTAACTACTACATCAACATGACCGATTATTTCAGGTCTTCCTTCTTCTTTATATATATATATATATATATATATATATATATATATATATATATATATATATATATATATATATATATATATATATATATATCCAGTTTCGTCCTTTTTAGGACGGAATTTTTTGTTATTTGAAGCCCCACTCTGGCTTTTGTCAGGGGCCGCAATATAGGCAGGCCATAAATGTGGCCAGTTGTCTGAACGCTGTTTCTGGGACCTCTCCATGGTGATCCTCATCCACATGGTGGCACTTTGTGTCATCAGGTGTTTATCGCTTGTGTGATGTCCTGGTGGGGTAGAAAGTCACTCACTTTCCTTCTTCTCGTTAATGTTCTTCAATTTCCACTTCTGCCGTTCCTCTTTTTCATCAGTATCATTAATCGCAGGATAACTGGCGAGAGACCGAGTTTTTTTCAGGCAGACTGCGATGAGAGCGATGTTCTGCAAAGGACCTGCTACATGATGATGATGATGATCATTAATCGCCTTAGCGCTTGTACTTCGTCGTTTCGCGCTTATTGTGTCGTTGTGTCAGCACCAGCAAGATGTCGTCTGTTTTTCCTTTACCTTGGTCCTGTTTCAGAACCAAAGTGTTGCATGTGCATGCGTTTTAAAGATCTGACTCTTTTGTATGCAGACTGTTTCTTCCTTGCCTCTCAGGCAGATGCACTCTGACTTTGAAGGAATCTCCCAGTTAGTCGACTCTTACGACATGCTTGAGGGTAGGCAGTGGCTCTATTCTTGTTTTTCCTAGAATAGGACTCCGAAACCCACACTGGGAAGATACAGTGTCTGAGACTGATTCAAGTGGCTCCGAAGCACACAGCAGAATATCTCACCATGCTTCTTCTTAACGTGTCGCTGGAAGATGAGGCCTCTTGTTTTATTTTGTTTTGGATCATTAAATATTGGAGATGTTCATGTGCCGTGGCTTGTAGAAGTTTCGTTACATGACCGAACAAATTACCTTTCTATTAACTCATTTTTCGTCAAAATACATGAATTATTGACTTTATCATATCACGTGCCCTAGTCAACGCATAATGTGAAATTGTATTTTTTTCAAGCATTGATAAGAACTTCCTAAATATTATGGATTCTCTCCTGGTGTGTATTTCTCTTTCTTTAGTAGTTTCGTCGCCCATCTTCTGAGTTGAGTGCATGGCGTGACACTGTGAGCTGCGTTTGTTTTTCGTTGGCACAGGAGCGGAGCAACTGTGGGGTGACCCGTTTGCTATGAAGCTGAATCTAGGATTACCAGATTACCAGATTTCTCTTTCGTTATGCTTGTGTGGGGCAAAATAAAATCCTCCTCTGCACAGTCGTGGCGACAGCACTAGCCATGCAGCCGTAAATCATCAGGCTCAAAGATCCCATTGCCTACACGGCAAAAGTTGTATAATAAAGGTAGTAGTTGTATAACAAAGGCAGTAGTTGTATAATAAAGGCAGTAGTTGTATAACAAAGGCAGTAGTTGTATAATAAAGGCAGTAGTTGTATAATAAAGGTAGTAGTTGTATAATAAAGGCAGTAGTTGTATAACAAAGGCAGTAGTTGTATAATAAAGGTAGTAGTTGTATAATAAAGGCAGTAGTTGTATAACAAAGACAGTAGTTGTATAATAAAGGCAGTAGTTGTATAACAAAGACAGTAGTTGTATAATAAAGGAAGTAGTTGTATAATAAAGGTAGTAGTTGTATAATAAAGGCAGTAGTTGTATAACAAAGACAGTAGTTGTATAATAAAGGCAATAGTTGTATAACAAAGACAGTAGTTGTATAATAAAGGCAGTAGTTGTATAACAAAGACAGTAGTTGTATAATAAAGGCAGTAGTTGTATAACAAAGACAGTAGTTGTATAATAAAGGTAGTAGTTGTATAATAAAGGCAGTAGTTGTATAACAAAGGTAGTAGTTGTATAACAAAGGCAGTAGTTGTATAACAAAGGCAGTAGTTGTATAACAAAGGCAGTAGTTGTATAATAAAGGTAGTAGTTGTATAATAAAGGTAGTAGTTGTATAATAAAGGCAGTAGTTGTATAATAAAGGCAGTAGTTGTATAATAAAGACAGTAGTTGTACAATAAAGGCAGTAGTTGTATAATAAAGGTAGTAGTTGTATAATAAAGGTAGTAGTTGTATAACAAAGACAGTAGTTGTATAATAAAGACAGTAGTTGTACAATAAAGGCAGTAATTGGCAGTTTATGCCTGTTTGATATATATGCGTGTAACATTTTCTTTTCTTTGGAATTTTTCTTTCAAAAAAAAAAAAAAAAAAAAAGCTTAACCTGCTCGCCATCGATGTGGAAGGGGAGGGTCGTAGTGATTTATATAACCATCTGGTTGCCGCATAAGGCTAGTTGCACATGCCGAAATCAACACAATAGAAAACGCATACTTGCATACAGAATAGATTCTCAGATAGATTAGTTAACAATGTTGATCAGTTTCTGACAGTGTAATCAAAATCTTTTTTGTTAGTTTTGAAATATACTTCTGACGGGAGCCGAACGTTTTTTTTTAAAAATAATTTTGACTGCCAGGTCGACCTAGCCTTGAGTGGGTACCAGGTGCAGTCCTGGGAAGTAAAGGCGGTCCATGTAATTCTGATCACATCACACAGCAAGTACCGTTTGATCTATAAAATATAAGTCTAGCCCTATATACCCAATACGCCTGAAAGGGTCCTTTTGATATTTACAAAATGAGCTAAGGAAATAATGTGCTATACGGAAAAATAGCGGGTTCGGTTGAGCGAGCTTGAAGTTACTATTGCCATGCTCATTACTGGAAAAGAACCTAACGCCACACGCGCAGGCGAGTCAAAGTGTGAGCGCTGTGATACAGCAACCTGACGCAGCACGTGTGGGGCGCACAAACCTAATTCCGCCAAGATTATCTGTACCCGGATGTTCTTGATTGGTGTCTTCTGTTGGATTACTGATAGTTTCAACAGTTCAATTGGGCTTTTCCATGTTATCTTTTGGTTTGTCCACTTACTTGTGGCCTGTTAAACTTCCTTCTCCACTCAGAATTGACTGTACGTGTTAATTTCTCGATTGAAGGGGACCTCTTGTCAAGATAAACATGGTTTAGACGTAATTTACCGAACGCTTGTTAAAGTTTGTTCTAGTTAGACGTTTTAATCTTCGTTTGGAAGTAGACTAACGTTAGAGACTCCGAAACGTGGGTGTTCCGGCCTTTCGAGCGCCCTAGCCCCACTTCTCTCCAAATGTCTTAGAAGTTTAAAGTTTGAACAACGGACTAACATTATGGCACACGGGTAGTAAGTAACCCATAGTGCTTCGTTCTTCTTTTAACTTAAGTCCGAGTCCAAAGAAGTTCAGCACAGTGCACAAGTTCTGTAGCACCGGCGAGGATCATGAAATTATTTTGGGTAGATTTTAAACTCAAAATTTTGCCCGGGGCAGCGCCGTTAGACTACTCTTTTCGGTTTCCAACTGCCAAGGTTGTTTTTTTTTTTACATGCGCAACAATGCACACGGGCGTCTGATCTCACTACCCAGAGACCAGGAGGAATTACTAGAAGTCTTTCACGTGACAAAATCCCAGCCCTTACCGGGTATTGAACCCGGAACCTCTAGCACTTTAGGCGGACACCATGCGCCTTCAGACATATTGGGATTATAATGCTAGACATGACCTACATTTTATAGACTAGTTGGTACTCGGTTAATGATGTGGTCAACGTTATGCCAGCTACCTTTACTTCCCAAAACTTTACCTGGTCCCCATTTAAGACTGGGCCGACCTGGGAGCCAAGGTCATTTCTGACAAAAGTCCCGCTCCGTTAGGATTTGAACTCATGACTAACGGGATTCTGCGGCATTCCACTCGTGTATTGAAGACATCTTTATAAGTATATATATATATATTTTTTTATATTTCACGATAATTCGTCGGCGTCTGTGGCTTAGGAGTTTGCAAACGCGCTTCGTAATGCCGGGATTCCAGGTTCCATCCCAGCTGCCGGCCATGTGTCTTGTGTTGGTTTCCACAGTGGTATCGAGAAGCCGACTGTCCAGAAAGCAATCGCAAACTACTGGACGTAAAATTTGCCTAGAAAAACCACAACAGCCAAAAAATGCTGTGGTTGGTTCTGCAACTATTTCATATTAATTCGAACAGATTGTTATATTTACTTCATGTTCAGCACACACACACACACACACACACACACATATATATATATATATATATATATATATATATATATATATATATATATATATATATATATGTATACGTACATATATATATATATATATATATATATATATATATATATATATATATATATATATATATATATATATATAATGTGTTTAAATGAGGCTTAATTTATTTACTTTCTTTGTGTCAGACTGTTCGTAAACGGATAAGGGGAACCTCTGGTGAACTGGGGTAAGGACTAGGTAGTATATCTGGTGCGTTTCTGAGTCGTGGTTCTAGCAATGTTACAGTAGACGCTTGTTTGAATGAAGAAGCCGTTGTGATATCTGTCACTACAAAATGTGAACTATCGTTTGACCATGGTACTATCAGAAGAAGACAGACTGTTGCATTCGCTGACTTTGTCTTGGGTACACAAACGTCTCGCTGTTAGCATCTCTTCCATCTTGCTGAACATCTCGCTGCACTATGTGAGCAGGATGACAGAAAGGACGAATGCATCACCATCTTGTAATATGACAGAGTTTACGCAACTGCAGGACACATCACCTTCAGTATGTGACGGAGCTTCGCCACAAGCCATCCTTGATCAAAGCCAGGCGACCCAAGATACGGGCAGCAGTTCGCCACGATTACTTAAGACAAATGTGTATGGTGCTCAGTCGCATAGTCCGACACATGGCTCGGTACCGGAGAGGCATAATGACACTTGTAATGTTTCCGCAGTTCTAGGAAATGTAACATATTCACTCCAACCAGCAAGAAATTATGTGTACGAGCAGACGCATGCAGGCAAAGAATGTTTCCCTGGAGTTTCTTTAACGGAGAGTGCTGGGTCTGTAGCATTGTCTGCCTGCATAGAGGATCGGTCTTCCAGAGCCTTTCAGGAGTATTTGAGTGACAGTGCCAGTTCTGTTGACTTGTTCAAAGATGACGCTTTGTTTGGTTTTGCCAATTCATTTAAACATATGGATAGAAGCGAAAATGACTTGTTTTACAGACGCAACTTGTTAGGTTGTGCTGATATCGCCAATGATGGTAAACCTCACATTTATTCATGTCCTAATCTTCTGTTACATAACACTAGACTACAGCAGGAAGACGACGCAGGTGATGATATTGCTTCTTCCTCCTTTGTATGGTCTTCACTGGACGCTGATCGATCATCAGTTGTAGAAGGTATTGATGAAACTGCCCTTTGCTACATGCTTCAAAACCCCTGTCTCAATCCCCAATCAAATGTTTATTCTAAAAGGGCAAATACCAGTGAACCGTGTCTTCCTTTAACAGAAAAGACGACAGGTAAAACTATCAATGCATCACTTCCAACAGTGATACCTGTAGCCAGTCGAATTAGCGTGGAACCCAGCACCCAGTCTTTCTTTGATGGAAACCACAGCTCCAAGCTCTCCAATTGTTCCCAAGCAAACGATGAACTCAGGTCAGCCCATTTAAAAGGTCATGATATTGTAGCACCCATTGAACCATGGGCTAGTCAGCCAGACAGAAACAAATCAGCATCATTGGTATTTTCTGGCGATGACAGCAAATGCTTAATTGACACAGCAAAACATGACCAGTCAGAGCTCATTGAATTGTCTTCCTTATCATCAACACAACGAAAACGAAAGTTTCATAGAAAAAGATCAATAGGACTTCCTGTGAGATCACCGACGATCAAGAAAAGACCAGGCAAAACCAAAGAGCTCTGTAAGAAAAAGACGAGCGGCATCCGGGCTCATTTACTACCATTGTTACGTCATGCAGCCCCTAATCGAACCATCGATACATTATCCTCCTATACGTCGTTGCCAAGGAATGCAAAGACAGACAAGCGTCATGAAATTACCCCAGGTCGGCCTGCTGCGAAACGTCGGGTGTCAAATACAGGAACTAAACTACACGCCCCGCCTTTGGAGTCTAATTCCAATAGCAAAACCGGAGACTTATTTCAGGAATCTTCTGAACGTTATAAGTCTTCAGCTATTCCGAGTGCAAAGGGATCTTCTAGCGTGAGTCATTGGAAACGTTATTATTATCCAGTTACTGAGAACAGAAAATGCCTGCATATCCGTCGACGGAGTTCTGTGGATAAGGTCAAAGGTGTTGTCCTGGATGGTGGGGAGGTGAGTTTGCATTGTTTGTTTTCCTCCTCTGATTTCTGTCTGTCCCAGCGTGATTGCTGCCCTTTTCCCCAGCCATTTGCATGCGTACCGACGGCAACGTACTCATTTAATAGCAGATCGCTTGCGGCGATAAAAGCTAGTCAGGTTTTGCCACTCGCCACGATACACTAGTGCAAAATTCCACGTAGTTCTACCCGTGGTGCATCATCATCATGTAGCACCGGTTATACGTCAATGGATTTCTCCACTCCCCTCCATCGAGTACTGTCTCTTAGTTATCATGGACGGAATCCAAATAGACATCCTTGGCCGCTTTGGTTAGCGCTTGTCGTAGAGTTGTACATTCTGGCTCCGAAAATCTATTTACCATGTAGGACGAATGTTTCGTTATTTTGTTATCCCACCCTGGTTGTTGCCGGGGGCCCTGATATAACCTCAACGGTTGAACGGGGTTTCTGGGACCTCTCCACTGGTGATCCTTATCCGAATGGTGACACTTTGTGTCGCGGGGGGGTTTATCGCTGAGTGTGATCTCCTGGTCGGATTGAACATCAATCAACCAATCAACAGAGCCAGTTTAAAATAGGAAATAAAACTATAGCCCTAGTTTTACACTTAGCTCAAGCTTATGACTAGAGTTGGCGACAAGCCCTCCTCTATAAAGTCGGAGACACAAGACTAGGATTAGATAAACGAGTACAAATGTACATCTTGAGCTTCTTTGAGGAAAGGACATTCCCAGTTATCGTTAACAATAACAGATCAAGTATTTGTATACAGGAGAACAGATTTCCACAAGGCGCCGTGTTATGGCGAACACATTTCTCAATACTGGTTAATGATCCTGATGTAACTAATGACTCAAGAGGTTGCCTGACACTGTTTGCGGATGATTGTTCGATATTTACATAACAAGTCAGTGAAAAGGGCAAAAAACGAAATTACAAGGAGAAGTTAATAATGTTACTAAATAGATGATTATATAGGGTTTTAAAAATAAATGCCAGCAAAACAGTAAGTATGGTACTTAACTGCAAAAGACAACATTACTATATAACAGTGATACTGTTAAAGTTAGAGTCAGTGGAAGACCAATCCAAAGAGTAATGAGCAATCGGTTTATAGGAATGATTCTTGACGAACAGCTGAATTAGGACTAAGGTATCGATACAACGTTAGACACATGTGAAAGAATTAGCAGCGTTTTAAGGATAATTAAAGGCAGCAGATAGGAAGCTCATCAGGCCACTCTCTTACAGTTTTATCAAGCTTTCATGAGAGGGAAACTAGAATATGGAATCAGGCTATCCTCCGAATAACGGCCACATATTACGACGGCCCAAAACACACCCTGACAGGGCCTCATATACATGTAAATTGCGAACTTTCGGCAACTTAAATTGCAGACCCGCGACTTTACCGCCACCGTTGAGAGTATCTCCCGCGCCGCTACGCTAGGACTCACGAGTAGCAGTTTCTGCATCTCCTGCAGCTTTGCTCGTGAGTCCCAGCAATCTAGTTTACCCCGCTCCGCACCGCGGGTAGCGGCGCGGGAGATACTCTCGGCCGTGGCGGTACAGTAGCCGGAAGTCCACAATTTACATGTGACTGAGGCCCTGTCTTTGGTCGCTATAATATGGGGCCTCTATTTGGAGGATAGCCTGGAATCATTGTCTATGACTCAGCAACTGATTGCAAAAAGTAAACTAAATAGTATACAGTGCAAAGCACTGGCCACCATTATTGGTGCGAAAAAAGACACATCAAGAAACGCAATGAAAGTAGCGCTCCGTACAGCACCGTTAAATCTGAGAAAGAAGAAATTAATATACAGTTACTGGCTTCAGACCTCACACAAGCATGATCATCCAGCATGTGACGCTTTTAACACCAACA
Source organism: Candidula unifasciata (assembly GCA_905116865.2). Taxonomy (NCBI): domain Eukaryota; kingdom Metazoa; phylum Mollusca; class Gastropoda; order Stylommatophora; family Geomitridae; genus Candidula; species Candidula unifasciata. Next base: position 244,204 of record CAJHNH020001902.1, on the reverse strand, counting down.
CAAACTAATTTTAAGGGGTTGCTAATAGAAACATTCTTATGCCAGCAGCATAGGATGCTGCAGTAGAAACGAAAACTAAAAAGGGACTAGCAAAAGCACTTGAATTGTGTAAGAGATACAAACCTCAGATAACACCATAGGAATTGAAACTACCACATGTAGACATGATCCTGGCAAAACAAATTTCACAAAACAATGATCCGCCACAAGTAAGGGGCCATAGCAGAGAAGCGCATTCGAAACATTGAAACTGATAACCTGATAAAAAAGAAAGGAGAGGTAGGAGCAAGTTATTCCTTATTGGAAAACACAAAGATCTTATAAAATCACAGATCATACGTCAGTTTTCACAGCCGAACTAGTCGGCAGAATGAAAGCCTTTGAGGTAGCAGCAGAAAACCCATTATAGAAACTGGGGATAATGACAAATTCTCTTGCATTGGTGCAATTCCCAAGAAACTGAAGCGCAACAAGGCATAGTTGGTAGTGATAAGGCGGATTTTTTTTTTTTTTTTTTTTAAACAAAAAAAAAAGGGGGTACCCGCAGCCATAATAAAATAGAAACAGGCTTTGGAACAAGTGACGGGAAGAGTCAAATGAAACGGTATATAACAGCAATGTGGAAGAGAGTGAAAAGGGGATGCTACTGGCAGATGGGGGTGCGAATATTTGATAGACCCCGCCATGACATCACAAGACTCGAACAACCTAAAAAAATCAAGCGAATAACCAGTTTTGGAGATCGAGACTTGGGTAATGGAAAGCCAAATTTGCAGCTCCCTTAAACCTTAGATTGCTTTCAGGAAAACACAATAGCCCACTTCCTGCTGGCGTGCACCCTATACAAAGAGGAAAGAAAACCCCTGGAAAACAACCAGCCATCTCCTTGTGGATGGAATTTTTCGTTATTTTGAAGCCCCATCCTGGCTCTTGCCAGTGGTCGCAATATAGCCCGGCTAAAAATATGGTCTAATGGCTAAACGCGGTTTCCGAGACCTCTCCACAGGTGATCCTCATCCACATGGTGGCACTTTGTGTCATCGGGTGTTTATCGCTTGTGTGATGTCCTAGTGAGGTCAAATGTACTACTACTACTACTACCCCTGGAACACTATTTTCAAAAACTGAATAAGTCATTATTTACATCAATGGATTGCTTACATGTTGATAGCAATGAGAACATACAGTAACAAATAAAGAAATGTATTTGCAGGACATGTAAAAATGTGTCTCTATAGGTAAAGATATGGAAAGACAGACGGTGAGGTGAGAAAAAGGAATTGATAAAGGTAAGTAATAAACGAGAAATAACCTAAACTGGCCAAGACTGCCTAACTATTCCCTTATATTTGGGGATATTGACAAAGTGTCACATATACAAAGCAAAAGACCCAAACTAGTAACCAATGCGCAAATAACTTGAAATGGGCAAAACTAGGTTATATCATATACAACACTAGTGACCATTTAAGGCTGGGTTGACCTAAAAAGCAAGGTTCAAAATAAAACTAAAAATTTAAACGGCTCAGTGATTGTGAAGTCTGTGATACCGTTATTCGTCTTTTCCACAATGTTATCTTGTTTGTAATGTGTCAGTGAGCCCACTAATCGAGGAAAGTGCGTCCCATTGTTGATTGTACCTATAATGAATGTATAGAGCTTTTTGTAATGCAATAATGCATTATATTGCTTATCTTTTTCTTCTTCTTCTTTTTCTTCTTCTTTCTTTTTTTTCTTCTTCTTTCTTTTTTCTTCTTCTTTCTT
>CAJHNH020001902.1:204940-237440 GCA_905116865.2 Candidula unifasciata | reverse complement strand
CTGGCATGAGAGCTAACAGACTAAAATGGTTGGGGCATATTGAAGGATTGTCAGATGACAGAGAAGTGAAACTGTATACACCTGAGAGAGAAATGGGCGTAGACCACGAGGCAGACAAGAAAGAAGTTCAAGAGATAATGTCCAGCCAGATCTGCAAACAACTGGTGTCACAAATTGTGAAGAGAAGGCCAGCCAGAGAGATGAATGGAGACGAGTGATATCTGCAGCAGTAAACCTCAAGGGCTCAGAATGCTAAAGAAGAAGATGACTATCCTGTGCTGCTTTATGTGAAGTAAAAGTTCAGCGTACATTTGACATGATAAATATGTGTGTGTGTATGTGTGTGTGTGTGTGTGTGTTTGTGTGTGTGTTTTAGATATATTTTTTAAACTATACACTATTCGTATTCGTATTCGGCCGAATAGTTGGTCCCGCTATTGGTATTTCAAAATCACTATTCGGTACAGCCCTAGTAGGAAGTATTTGAGAGGACATCTAAATATGTTGTCTGTCTAATTTGTGTGAAAAGTAAAAGACAAATAGTGGGGACATTTGAATGTGTTTTGTGATGATGGACAAAATGTTGGGGACATTTGAATGTGTTTTGTGATGAGGGACAGAATAGTGGGGACATTTAAATGTGTTTTTCTGTTGAGGGAAAACTTTTGAGACGTTGTGTTTTGTGTTAAGGGAAAATAATGTTGGGGACATTTGAATGTGTTTTGTGATGAGGGACGAAATGGTGGGGACATTTAAATGTGATTTTCTTATGAGGGAAAAATAGTTAGAACATTGTGTTTTGTGATAAGGGAAAATATTGATGGCAATATTTGAGTATATTGTCTCATAACTTTGGTAGAAAGAAATGGTAAGCACAGATGAGTGTTGCCTAACTGCTTTAGTGATGGTAGACAGTAATGGTAGAAACAGTTAGGTGCGTTGCCTAACTGCTTTAGTGATGGTAGACAGTTTGGTATAAACAGTTGGGTGCGTTGCCTAACTACTTTCGTGATGTTAGTCAGTTTGGTATAAACAGTTGGGAGCGTTGCCTAACTGCTTTAGTGATGGTAGACAGTTTTGGTAGAAACAGTTGGATGCGTTGCCTAACTGCTTTAGTGATGGTAGACAGTTTGGTAGAAACAGTTGGGTGCATTGCCTAACTGCTTTAGTGATGTTAGTCAGTTTGGTATAAACAGTTGGGTGCGTTGCCTAACTGCTTTAGTGATGTTAGTCAGTTTGGTGTAAACAGTTGGGAGCGTTGCCTAACTGCTTTAGTGATGGTAGACAGTTTGGTAGAAACAGTTGGGTGCATTGCCTAACTGCTTTAGTGATGTTAGTCAGTTTGGTGTAAACAGTTGGGAGCGTTGCCTAACTGCTTTAGTGATGGTAGACAGTTTGGTAGAAACAGTTGGGTGCGTTGCCTAACTGCTTTAGTGATGGTAGATAGTTTGGTAGAAACAGTTGGGTGCATTGCCTAACTGCTTTAGTGATGTTAGTCAGTTTGGTATAAACAGTTGGGTGCGTTGCCTAACTGCTTTAGTGATGTTAGTCAGTTTTGTGTAAACAGTTGGGAGCGTTGCCTAACTGCTTTAGTGATGGTAGACAGTTTGGTAGAAACAGTTGGGTGCATTGCCTAACTGCTTTCGTGATGTTAGTCAGTTTGGTATAAACAGTTGGGAGCGTTGCCTAACTGCTTTAGTGATGGTAGACAGTTTTGGTAGAGAAACAGTTGGATGCGTTGCCTAACTGCTTTAGTGATGGGGTAGACAGTTTGGTAGAAACAGTTGGGTGCATTGCCTAACTGCTTTAGTGATGTTAGAGTTAGTTTGGTATAAACAGTTGGGTGCGTTGCCTAACTGCTTTAGTGATGTTAGTCAGTTTGGTATAAACAGTTGGGAGCGTTGCCTAACTGCTTTAGTGATGGTAGACAGTTTGGTAGAAACAGTTGGGTGCATTGCCTAACTGCTTTAGTGATGGTAGACAGTTTGGTAGAAACAGTTGGGTGCGTTGCCTAACTGCTTTAGTGATGGTAGACAGTTTGGTAGAAACAGTTGGGTGCGTTGCCTAACTTCTTTAGTAATGGTAGATAGTTTGTGTGAAACAGTTGGGTGCGTTGCCTAACTTCTTTAGTGATGGTAAGACAGTTTGGTAACTTCTTTGTAAATGGTCGATATTTGTGTGAAACAGTTTGCGTTGCTAACTTCTTGTGTAATGGTAGATAGTTTGTGTGAACTTGGGTTGCCTAACATGCTACTTAGGAGGTAGACAGTTTGTCTGTAACAGTTGTTGTGTTACCTAGCAACTTTTGTAACGATAGGAAGCCTGTCTGTCTAACAGTCTCTCAGTAGGAGTTCCAAATGTATCGCAAACGGTTCACCCCATAATTGCTCCATTCCTGTGCCTAATTACTTTTATTATGATAGAAAGTAATGCGAAAACGTTGAGTGATTCCGTTTTTATTTTCCAACTTTAAAGATCACAACACAGCATACACAACAAAACCACCAGACACCAGTCAACATTGTGCAAGTAATAAAAAAAACCGCAAAAGACCCTTTCCCACGACTTTTGCATATCGAACAAACAGCGCTAGACCTATATCCTATTATAGACGGATCGTCGCTCGATGGATTATAAACACCCCCCCCCCCCCGTCCCACCCCTTCCCCCATCCACACACACACACAAAATAGAATGTAAAGGATTCTTTCCACGACTTTTAAACTTCTAACATACAGTGCTAGACATTTATATTTGTATTCACTAGTCAGTACTTGATGGCTGATGTGGTCAGCATCACGCTTTATTTATAGTGGTAAACATCACGCTTCATTTAATGTGGTCCACGTCATGCTTCATTTAATGTGGGCTACGTCATGCTTCATTTAATGTGGTCCACGTCATGCTTCATTTAATGTGGGCTACGTCATGCTTCATTTAATGTGGTCATCATCTCGCTTCATTTAATGTGGTCATCATCTCGCTTCATTTAATGTGGTCATCATCTCGCTCCATTTAATGTGGTCATCATCACGCTTCATTTAATGTGGTCATCATCACGCTTCATTTAATGTGGTCATCATCTCGCTTCATTTAATGTGGTCATCATCACGCTTCATTTAATGTGGTCATCATCTCGCTTCATTTAATGTGGTCATCATCACGCTTCATTTAATGTGGTCATCATCACGCTTCATTTAATGTGGTCATCATCACGCTTCATTTAATGTGGTCATCATCTCGCTTCATTTAATGTGGTCATCATCACGCTTCATTTAATGTGGTCATCATCTCGCTTCATTTAATGTGGTCATCATCACGCTTTATTTAATGTGGTCCACGTCACGCTTCATTTAATGTGGTCCCCGTCATGCTTCATTTAATGTGGTCCACGTCACGCTTCATTTAATGTGGTCATCATCTCGCTTCATTTAATGTGGTCATCATCTCGCTTCATTTAATGTGGTCATCATCACGCTTTATTTAATGTGGTCCACGTCACGCTTAATTTAATGTGGTCCACGTCATGCTTCATTTAATGTGGTCATCATCTCGCTTCATTTAATGTGGTCATCATCTCGCTTCATTTAATGAGGTCCACGTCACGCTTCATTTAATGTGGTCATCATCACGCTTTATTTAATGTGGTCCACGTCACGCTTCATTTAATGTGGTCCACGTCATGCTTCATTTAATGTGGTCCACGTCATGCTTCATTTAATGTGGTCATCATCACGCTTTATTTAATGTGGTCCACGTCATGCTTCATTTAATGTGGTCCACGTCATGCTTCATTTAATGTGGTCCACGTCACGCTTTATTGCATGTGGTCAACATCCTGCTTCGTTTATTGTGATCAAGATCACGCTTCATTTCATGTTGTCAACATCACGCTCCATCATATAGTCAACATCACGCTTCATTTAACGTGATCAACATCACGCTCCATCATATAGTCAACATCACGCTTCATTTAACGTGATCAACATCACGCTTCGTTTATTGTGATCAACAGTACGCTCCATTTATTGTGATCAGCATCGCGCTTCATGTAATGTGTGGTCACGACTGTGTTCTTGAATATACAGGTCATTACCTTGTATCAATTTAAAATCGGTTGACCTGCGAACCAAGTTCAATATTTAAAGAAAAATATATATTGCAGTAGTGAGGATTTGATGCTAAGACATTCAGACCGGCAGTGAAGCGGCTAGCCGCTGTTACCTGAGGGCAGGCAGCAGTTCGCAGCAAGATTAAGTGTAAAAGCGAGGGTTCCTTTTTTTCACGCCTTTAGGCGTATTGAGAATATAGGGCTTGATCCATATTTGTATAGACCAGCCGGCACTTGGTGAGTGATGGGGTCAGCATCAGGCCGGCCGTAGAATAAGTGTAGGGTTTACATAGCATAATATTACAACATAACATAATATAACAACATAACATAACAACATAACATAATATAACAACATAACATAATATAACAACATACCATAATATAACAACATAACATAATATAACAAAACATAGCCCTTGTCCCATTAGGGTCGTGGAGGTGTATTGATGGAAGCTCTAGCTCTTAAAACCCGTCATATTTCTCTGTCTTCCGCTGGGTGAATTAGTGTTTGCTAACTTAGTCCTTTCCACTTCTTGATGTTGTCATTCCAGTTTCTTCTTTGCCCTCCTCTTCTTCGACCTTCCCCCCCCCCCCCCCTCAATGTTCCTCGAATCTTTGCAATAGATTCATGTCTTACTACGTACCCAAAATAAGCTGGTCTATGAGGTTTCACCACTGCCAAGAGAGGCTCCTGATGTTCTGCAAATTTGTATCTTTTAACTCTGACATATTTTTTGTGTTCTGATTAACTAATTCATTAAATGCGTTTGTATCGTTAACATTCGAAAGCCTGACTCCTCCTTTCCATTTCCACAGTGACAGTCCAACTCTCACATCCGCGGACAATACCAGTGATTTGTAAATATTCCCCTTGACTGAGATGCTGATTTGGCTCTTCCACATCGTATTTAACTGCGACATCTCGGCTGTTGCCTTATCAAGTCTTGTCTTGCTCTTTTTGGTACAGCTGCCATCGTTGCATTTGTGGCAGCCAAGATATTTAAAAGTTTCAACTTCTTCTAGTTCATTTCCCAGTTATATCTGTATGTTGGTAGGATTATATTATTATAAACTAGGGCTGTACCGAATAGGGATTTTCACTATTCGGGCCGAATACGAATAGCGGGACCAACTATTCAGCCGAATACGAATACGAATAGTGTATCATCATCATCATCAGGTGCCTTGCTGACTGGCGTGAGCCTTGCCAGAATCCGCGATCTCCTGCAGCCCGTATTAGTTGGTGCGCTGACACACCTCCTTTGCCATGCAACAAGACTGTCATGAATTTTCTCTCGTTGTCTTCCTCTATCCCTCCTTCTACAGATTTTTCCAGTGGTCACCATATGTTCCATTTTCCTTCTTCTCATAACATGGCCGAAAAATAATTACTGTCTCCTTCTGATGTCTGTGATTAGTTGTCTTAGGGGTTCCCGCCTCTTTCAAAATCTTTTGGTTGCTGTTTTTTTTTGGGGGGGGGGGGGGGGGGGGGGGGCCTGTCTATGATATTTTAAGCATTTTTCTGTAAAACCACATCTCTGAGGCCTCAAGAAATGCTTTGGTCTGCCTACCCAGTGTCCAGGATTCACAGCCATATGTTGAAACTGGATGCTGTACCACGCAACCGGGTCGCAGTTTCCCCCGCTACGACAGACATAGGCAACAGCAACTATTTAGTTCATGAGAGAGTTATTTCAGTCGTTCGCAATGTGTGCAGAAACGGGTGTAATGTAACCACTATTCGTATTCTACCTGACCGCAAGTTTTTGGCCGAATAGCCAATAGTTATTAGGTCCACTATTCGGCCCTGAAGCGAATATTCGGTACAGCCCTAATATAAACTCTGAGCATCTCTTTTGATTGTAGATGTCAAAACACCCTTCTGTTTATCGCTTGATGTCTTTACAGTCAGTCAGTCAGTCAGGTATTAGCATGTCCTTTGCAGAACCTTGCTTCCATAACAACCCTCGGGAAAACTTCTCAATCACATCAGTAAACGTTAAAAAAAAGTAAAGGACTTTTTCCACGCCCATAGGCTTTAGGGCATATAGGGCTAGACCTATTTTTTTTATGAAGCCAATCGCCACAAGATGGGTGATGTGGTCAGCATCTCGCCGGCCGCCTTTACTTCTCGGGACTGCACCCGGTACCCACTCGAGGCTGGCTCCACCGGGGAGCCAATGTCATTTTGAAAAAGTCCGGCTCCGCCAGGGAGCGAACCCACGACCTTCCGATCATTAGCCGCTCTGCTACGGCAACTCCAGATCAGAAGCAGTCAGTTTTATCATTTTTCTACCTGTGTCTGTGTGTGTGTCTATGTGTGTCAATTTGTGTCTGTGTGTGTCTGTGTGTGTGTGTCTGTGTGTTCTGTGTGTGTGTCTGTGTGTGTTTGTGTGTGTCTGTGTGTGTCTATGTGTGTGTCTCTGTGTTTGTGTGTGTCTGTGTATGTGTGTGTCTGTGTATGTGTGCGTGTGTGTGTATGTGTGTGTAAAACCTTTTAACTCCGAAGATATTGCTTATTTTAATAATTTAGAGTCACCATTTATTATATTAAATTACATCATGACAAAGCAAATACCACCACAAGTACACATTTCTTCCTATCACTGTTTTAAAAAAAAAAAATGATTCCTCCCACGTTAAAAATCTCCAAAAACTAACACAGAGATCAGCAACATAATCAATGTAGAACACAATCGCCCAGCCTTTACCGAATATTAGACCGGAAGCTCAGGCAGCGATATTATCAGTGTAATTAGTTCGTTCCGGTGGAATGTGGTTTTTACATTAGCCGTATCCAGGGGCGTCGGTACCTGGGTGTTCAGCCTAGTTGGGCAGATATCTTAGTGTACTTGTTTCCGTGGCGGGGCGCACACACTTTTTTGAGGTGACAGGGTCGATTCCTGGCACGGTAGCTATAGCTGTCGATGTTTATGGTGCCTAGTGTGTCCTTCTACCTTGCTAGTTTTTTTTTTTTTAGTTTTTTTTATTGCTAATCTGTACATTGTCTTCTTCATCTTGTTCTTTCCTATGCTGCTGGAACGCCTCGCGGCGTCAGGGCAGGAAAAGATCTCTGGTTCGGGCCCTTATATTCGCTTCGTATAAAGTACATTTCAGTGTCTCTGATATTTATGCGGTCCATCTTCTGCGCGGTTGACCTCTGGCTCTGCTACCGTTGTATCTGTATAAAATTGCTCTCTGTGGTACCCTGTCTGATGCCAATCTTGTTGCATTGCCAAACCAATGGAGTTGTCTACCTATAAAGTTTTATTTCTTCTGTGCCGATTCTCCTCCTGATATCATCGTTCCTAAGTCCATCTTTCGATCGTTTATTATCATCATCATTATCATCAGGTGACCTTGCCGACTGGCGTGGGCGATTATGCCTCTCCATAATCCGCGATCTCCTGCAGCATGTATCAGTTCGTGTGCCGACACACCTCCATGCCATGCAACAAGACTGTCAAGCATCTTCTCTCGTTTTCTTCCTCTATCCCTCCTTCCACAGATCTTTCCAGTGGTCACAACATGTTCTATTTTCCCTCTTCTCTTAACATGGCCGAAAAATGATGACTGTCTCCTTCTGATGTCAGTGATAAGTTGTCTTCGAGCTCGCGCCTCTTTTAAAACCTCTTGGTTGCTCTTTTTGGCTGTCCAAGGTATTCTAAGCATTCTTCTGTAAAACCACATTTCTGAGGCCTCTAAAAATTGTTTGGCCTGCCTACCGATTGTCCAGGATTCACATCCATATGTTAAAACTGGATGTATATAGCAAGCAAGAATTCTTTTTCTAACTCTCAATGACAAGGATATATTGCACAAGATGTTTTTCATTTTATAAAATGCAGTTTTTGCCTGTCCAATTCTGTTTCTTATTTCAGTTATGCATCTTCCATCTGATGTTATCCATGTGCCCAGATACTTAAATTTCTGTACTTGTCTTAAAATAACACCATTGACTTTTATTACACATTTAGGAATAATTTGTTTCTTTGATACCACCATTACTTCTGTCTTCCCATTATTCAAACTGAGGCCCATTCTTCCACTTTCTAACACCACAATGTCTATCATTTCCTGTAATTCTTTCTGACTTGTTGCTATCAAGACTGTGTCATCAGCATAACGTAAATTGTTTATATTGTGCCCACCAACCACGATTCCGGGCATATCAATTAAAGATCTCATAATATATTCACTGTATATTGAAAACAAATCAGGTGAAAGTACACATCCTTGTCGTACGCCTCACTTTATGCTTTGAAATGTACCTAAACAGTTGTTAATTCTTATAGCTGCTGTTTGCTGCCAATACATATTCTTTATTATTCTTAGATCTTTCCCATCAATGTTTAATTTTTCTAACAGTTTGATTACTTCTTCATGCTTCACAGTCAAATGCTTTTGTATAGTCTATGAAGCATAAGTACAAATCGGTCTTTACTTCTATAGCTCTTTCTGACAATGTCCTTATGATGTATATGGCATTGTTTGTACCTTTTCCTTCTACAAATCCACATTGTTCATCGCTTATTTCTGGTTTAATTTTGTTTCTTATTCTCGTATATTATATGTTTGTTTATTATATGTAATGGCTCAAGGGTCTCGGTGGTCCCCCCCCCCCCTTTCTCTGTTTATTTAAATAAAAACCAAATGTTTCGAAGCGTAAATGACCCTCTTTAACCATGTACAGGTAAACATATAAAGTTGAAGGACTATTTTCCAAGCCTTTCAGCGTATTGGGCATATAGGGCTAGACCTATATTGTATAGACCAATCGGCACTTGGTAGGTGATGTGATCAACACCACGCCTGCTGTCTTTACTTCCCAGGACTGCCAACTCAACTTAAACCATGTTTAGAAAGGTTTTTATGTAAAGATATCATTAATATGCATTACTTAGTTATTGGGAGACGCCGTGGCGGAGCGGCTAGACGCTCGCCGCGGATCGGAAGGTTGTGTGTTCGTTCCCTGGCGGAGCCGAACTTTTTTCAAAAATGACCTTGGCTCCTAATTCGACCCAGCCTTGAGTGGGTACCTGGTGCAGTCCCGGGAAGTAAAGGCAGCCGGCGTGATGCTGACTACATCACCCATTGTGTGCCGATTCATCTATAAAAATATAGGTCTAGCCCTAAATGCCCTAACGGCTGCGCACAACAAGTAGATTGTGATAGTCGTCCTGTATGGGACCTTGTTTTGGACGCTCAATTTGCAGGACTGTTTACTTCGTGGTGGTATGACTGAGGACTGCCTCGGTGCTCGCACAGTCGATCAGTGCAACTGCCAGCGGACAAACAGCTAAAGCCAGGAAACAGGACACTTAAAACCCGCATCGAACTTATGCAACAAAGGAACAGTCTTAGGTGTAATTGCTCACCACAAAGGAACAGAACTAAATAAGATAGCAAAGGAACTATCCTTGATAAAGCAGGCCTTCAGGCGGCTAAAAAAGGACAAAGCTTGGAATTTTCTTTTTATTTTTACGATACGATATGATACTAAATGCCCTATACGTTTAAAAGGCGTGGAAAGGGGTTCTTTACCTTACTTACTCTACTTACTTACCTATTAATTATTAGTCATAGGAATTATTATATTTGTTTGCCATCCAGCACCTGTCATCATCATCGTCATCCTCTTCGTTGTCATCATCGTCCTTATCATCGTCATCATCATCATCATCATCATCGTAATCGTCTTCCATAGATTGGTCTATACAAATAATGAGTCTAACTTCATATGCTGGGAGCGTCAGTTTCGTGAAGAAGGTTATTTACATAATAATACAAATTTGATTTTTTTTTGTCATTTAGTACATTGTTGTTTTTTATGTTCTCAATTTTCTCTGAAATTAGGATTAGGCCCCTTGAGCGCCCTTCCACCCAAACGTGCCAAAAATGTTTAAAGCGGGGGCCTTCAGTCCCCCCCCCCCTTTTTTTTTCCCCCATCCTTTACTGGTTTCTTCATGTCGTACATTAATAAAGAAACAGAAAATGTATTGATCGGCACTCATAGAAAGAAGTAGAAAGATAGAAGAACACACTAGACATCATACAAATCGAAAGCTGTAGTTACCGTGCTGGGAACCGAACCTGTCACCTCCAGACGGCGTGGGCGCCTCGCTGTGAAAACAAGTGCACTAAGAACATGGTCAACTAGGCACCCCCAACCCTATTTAACGGCTTCAAGGGATCCCCTCTGTTTATTTTCTTCCTATCAGCGCCTCTGGCCCGACCGTCTCAATGAAAGCTGCTAAAAGTTGTTGTCGTTGCTGTAATGACTGAAACCGCCGCGCTGTGCTGAGCTGTTGACTGTTGTTCTCAACGAAAGTGACACAGTGTCTTAAAAAAGAGCTGCCAGAGTAATGAAAAGACATGACAAATATAGAAATTGAAAGAAGACTTAAAGTGAGCCAGCCGTACAGTTTACTAACGAGCAACAAATTTGATGGTTTGGCCATCTAATGAGACTGCCGTGGTACCGACTGCCACAGAGGGTCACGCTTAAGAAATATGATAGATACGGGACAAGAGGAAGACCACACTGAATATGGAATGATAGCAACGAGAATAGCCTTAAAGAAATCAAGACCAACCTAACCCATGCGTTAGACCAGTGGTTTTCAACCTTTTTTGAGATGGAACCCCTGGAATTTACGAAAGGGACTTTCGTATATTCCAGGGGTTCCATCGAATAATTAAAACAAAATGATTAAAAATAGGAAGGCAAATATCAGCAAGAACTGTGTTACCCTATTAATTATACGTGTAACGGTAGATGTATAAACGGCTCATGACAATAAAATCGTCTTTGGCTTTAAAAAAAAAATGTCTTCCCACTTATGACCACGTCTGCTACTTTCTGTCTTTTGGCTACTTCTGGCCACCTCAAGTCACTTGAGCAACTTATGGCTACTCCTGGCTATTTCTGGCCACATGACCATTCCTGTCTATTTCTGGCTACTGTAGCAACTTCTGGCCACCTCTGGCCAATTCTGCCATTTCGGGCCTATTCTAGCCATTTATGACAGTTTTTGGCTATTTCTTGACACTTTTTGTCAATTCAGGCCAGCTGGCCACATCTGGCTATTTCTTGCTATTTTTGGCAACTTTTTGCCATTTCGGGCAAATTGGCCACTTCAGGTTATGTACTTGCACTTCTCATCTTCTTCAATTTCTTCTTCTTCTTTAAATTCTTCTCCAGTTTCCATTGCGTTTGCCATTTCTGCCCAATTTCTGGCTACTTTTAGTCATTTCTGGTCACTTTTGGCCACTTTTGACCACTTCTTGCTACTTTTTGTCTTCTGGTTACTTTTAGCTATTTCTGGCTATATATGGCCACTTTTACCCACTTCAGGAAACGTTTGTCAACTTCTAGCCACTTTCGGTAACTATTAGCTATTTTTTGCCACCTAGCCACTTTTGGCCATATCTGGTCACTTTTAAGACTTCAGGCTACTGTAGCTACTTCTTCTTTTTGTTTAATTTCCTTTTTTTTCTTCTTTAACCACTTATGGTCACTTTTAGCCACTTCTGGTCACATCTAGCCACCTAGCAACTTCTAGCCAAGCTACTTTTACTATTTTGGCAACTTTTGGCAACCTCTGCCACTTCTGGCTATTACTGGCTATTTCTGGCAACTTCTTCCACTTCTCGTAAATTTCTTTTTCTATTACTTCTTCTTCAATTCCTTATTCAATTCTTTTTCTCAATTACTTCTTTAATTTTCATTGATTCTGCCATTTCTCGCTATTTCTGGCAATATCTGGCTATTTCTGGTTACTTTGGGCAACTTCTGGCAACTTTTAGCCTTTTTTGATACTTCTTCAATTAGTTCTTGTTATTTATTTTCTTCTTCTTCAATTTCTTTTTTCATAAATTAGCCATTTCTGATCACCTATAGCCACTTCTGGCCACTTCTGGCTATTTCTACTTATTACCTTCTTTAAGCCATTTCTGGCTAATTTTTGCTAATGGTATATAAATGATACTAATAAGAAATAGAATAAAGTAATAATATGAAAAAAATAAAATAATTAACATTTAAAATGTGATAAGATTAGAACTATTTAGATGAAGGTATGTTGGATATTGATACCACTTGGACTAAGAACGCCAAGGCTGTGGATAAGGCGATTTTCCAAAGCGAGGCGGGTAGTATGATCGCCAGAGCAAGATTTTAATGCTGTGACAGATATGTCATCTTTACCGCTGTGGTCAGGGCTAATAAAATGAAGAGGGATGGGTCTGAGTGTCTTCTTGTCGATATCGGAGAGGTGTTCCCGGAAACGATCAGCTAGCTTCCTGCCAGTCTCCCAAATGTATGCCTTGCTGCATCGTTTGCACATTTTAAATGTTAATTTTTTAATTTTATTTCATATTTTTACTTTATTCTATTTCTTATCAGCATCATTTATGTATCATTAACACTTGCATTTCTTATATTTCCAGTATTGTGACTATATTTTTTAGCCATCGTTTATTTTATTTTATTTCATTTATTCCGCATCACATTTTTTTAAACGTCGCTCACGTCACCCTTTAGAGATCTACATACTCTCCATTCCTCGTTTGTGTATTTCACTTATGTTTGAAAAAGGCTGCACGGCCGAAACGTTACGTTGTGTTCTTTTGTGCACGTTTTCCTCTTTCCCATTTTGTTGAGTTTTTTAGTCAAATTTCTCTGGAATTCATAGGCTTAGTGAAGCACGTCTATGCCATCTTCGAGGTAAAGACAGGAGATACTATAACCAACTCCTTATGGGAACAATCAGAACAGGTACCTTGGAGTTGCTGCTGCATCCGAGGACTGAGTAGGCACAGGGATGCCCAGTGTGAAAAGACATCGATTGTGATAACATAATTGATCGTCAGAACCTTTCTTCGTGTCTCTCTGTCTGTCTATTATAACATAACATAACAATTGATCGTCACAACTTTTTCTTCACGTCTTTCTGTCTGTCTATTATTGATCGATTGATTGATTTGATTCAAGAACCGACATCCCAGCACTCTCGGCATTACCATAAGCGCTCCGTCCCCATCTTCAGCAGCTAGCGAAGAGTTCCGATACCAATAGTGTCAGTAGCATTCTGATTAAACGTCCGTCCTGCTTTTCCTCTGAGCCTCGAACATCTGCTAGCACCTCTCGTCACCCCCCCCCCCCCCTTCTTTTCCTCCTCTCACCGCATCAATCTCACCAGACTGGTGATCCATCTGCTCCTCCGAACTGTACACGTTCCCCCACAGGGCAATAACCACGTCGGCCTTATCATGCATCAGTATTCCACCAAGTTGTGCAGAGCCAGTCAGTGTGTCCGCCTGTTCATTTCCCAGCACACCGGAAAAAAAAAAAAAAAAAAAAAAAGGGGGGGGGGGGTGATTAACATAAGACACACATATTGCCGGAAACCTGGAACCTACAAGGTAAGGAATTCCAACCTACCCGCTAGCAGAGGCGCCGCCACGTTCTGAAGCCATAAAAGTCTTGTCTGTCTTGTCTATGTCTATACTTTCTCTCTATTCTGTAAACCATTCTCCAGCCCTTTCTGTCACAATGGTTCTATTTCCCAGTATCCACTCTGTCTCTCCATCTCCCCCCCCCCCTTTCTGTACGTGAATACGTGTTGCTTTCGCGTGTGTGAGAACATAGTGCGTATGTGCGTGAGTATGTATTTACGTGTGCGCGTGAGTGTGTGTGCGTGGCCGTGTGTATGTTTGTGTATGTGAGTGCGCGAGTGTGTATTTTCTGTATTCCATGGTGCTAATGTCTAATAATTCTTTAGCTCAACCTCATGGATTATGAGGTAATATTGTTTCCTTTGATTTTTGTAATGAAAATTATTGATGCAACTTCGATTGCTGCTGCCATTGTTTAGAATCTTATAATAGATGGTTGTGGTTCGTGTTTATAAACGCTTCACAGTTTGTTTTTTAATACATTTTCATGTGGTGGATTTTTTTAAGAAAGTTCATAGAAGCATAAGCGGTTAGTGTGTAGAAAATAGATCTATCTATCTTCTATCTACTCTATCTATCTATCTATCTATCTTATCTATCTTTCTATCTATCTATCTATCTCTTCTATCTTCTATCTATCTATCTATCTATCTATCTATCTATCTATCTATCTATCTATCTATCTATCTATCTATCTATCTATCTATCTATCTATCTATCTATCTTTTCTATCTATCTATCTATCTATCTATTCTATCTATCTATCTATCTAATCTATCTAATCTATCTATCTATCTATCTATCTATCTATCTATCTATCTTTCTATCTATCTATCTATCTATCTATCTATCTATCTATCTATCTATCTATCTATCTTATCTATCTATCTATCTTTCTATCTCCTCTTCTATCTATCTTATCTTTCTATCTCTCTCTCTCTCGCTTCATCTCTCTCTCTTCTTTCTCTCTCTTTCTCTCTCTTCTCTCTCTGTCTGTCTGCTCTGTTCTGTCTGTCTGTCTGTCTGTTCTGTCTGTCTGTCTCGGTCTGTCTGTCTGTCTCTTCTGTCCTGTCTGTCTGTCTTCTCAGTCTGTCTCTTCTGACCTGTCTTGTCTTGTTCTGTCTGTACTGCTGCTTTCTGCTGGCTCCTGCCTGCCTCTCCTGCCTTTTCTTGCTTCTCTTTACTTTTCTTCCTTCTGCCTGCCTGCCTTACTCTCTGCCTGTCTGGTCTTGTCTGTCTGTCTTCGGCTTCTGTCTGTCTTGTTCTGTCTGTCTTGTCCTCTCCTGTCTGTCTGTCTTTCTCTCTCTTTTTCTTCTCTTACACACGCACACACACCTATGTATTCACACATAGACCCACATGAGCCACTAGTGGAGAAAACGTCCCCTTTTATTTACCCACATTAGAGTAGTGAATTTGGACAAACAAAATGGCCCCCATTGTTGGGGCAAACAAGAATAGACCCCCTGCCTCCCTTAAAAGCATGTCGTAGGAGTCGACTTATTGGTGGCATCGTTTGAAAACAGAGCACAAATGTTTTAAGAAAGGCAAGGAACCATAAGTCTGCATACAAATAAGCCATATCTGTGAAACGGATAAGAAACGCGAAAAAGAAAAGTTGTTATCTCAGGATTTCGTCACTACGTTTGTTTTCAAAACATACAGCTCTAAAGATCTATATCAATGCCCCATGACTTCTTATCTGAAAACGTCCAGACAACAGACCGCTGGGGTTTGAGACAAGTGACCTAGATAGTCTCAGATCGTAATGACAAGACGATGGACAATTATTGTTGTTCTTCAGTAGGTGAAGTTATGGAGTTTGGACTACTTCTGTTTTTTTAATCAATATTTATGTTTTTGTACGGATTGACCTTTCATAATAGAATAAATATAATGGCGAACAATGAGGAGAAAGATCCATCGGTAAGTTCGCTTAGTTGTATGTACGTATATATTTTCATTTACTAGGGCGGAGTTTCTCAAACTGGTTTTCTCCGCGGCACCCTTGTCGGGCAACACAGTTTTCGCGCCACATCTACTCTTCTCTTCTTTGAATATGCGGGGGGGGGGCGGGGGGGGGGGGGGGGGGGGGGGGGGAGGGAGAGAAGAAAAAAAACAACAACAACAGTGCAGAATTAAGGTTCAGTTGTCTTTAATGCGATAAATAAAACTGTTCAGATGAATTTGTAATTATTTTCTTTGTTTACAGGAAGTTTAGATAATTGTACCCTCAAATAACTGGAAGGCTGCACTGTGTCTGTGTTGTGTTTTTTTAATGTAAGCAAACGTTGAGAATGCACTGCAACCTTGACAATAGCTGTGTCTTCTGAATACACCTGAACCCAGAACTCTTCTTGGCTTCCTTCGCGCTATTTCTGTTTTAAACTGCTGTCCTCTCTTATCTCAAGCATCATCATCATGTAGCAGGTCCTTTGCAAAACGTCGCTCTCATCACGGTCTGCCTGAAAGAAACTCGGTCTCTCGCCAGCTCTCCCGCCTCATGTACTTTCATAAAGGAGTCACTTATATCCTGTGCCCATCTTCGTGTCGGTCGGCCCCTGCCCATTCCTTCCTGATACCATGCCTTCTGCTATAATTCTTCCCAATCCGTCGTAGCGCTTGATATGTCCACAATTTTTCAGCCAGCTTCCGAGACAGGATGCTGTTTGTTAGCCAATCTTCCTTGATGTTCAGATCTTTCAGTATTTCTCCTCTTCCTTGTCCAAGATATTCTGAGAATCTTTCTATAACATTTCAGCCCAAAAGCCTTTATTCTTTTTCTTAAGGACGGGGAGATAGTCTACGACTCACATCCGTATGGTGCCACAGGGAAGATGCATGCTCTCAAAATTCGAATTTTGATCTCCTTGCTGGTGCTTAACGATAGACTTTTGAGGATGTTCAATCTTTGCATTGCTATGGCCATCATCCTTTTAATTTCTGGCAGTCTCCACTGCTATTTATGATAGAGACTAGATGTTCAAAGTTTGTGACATTTTCAATGTTTTCATCATTTATTGTTATTTTTGGGTGACAGCCAGTTTTATCTGTGGACATTATTTTCGTTTTCTTTAAATTCAAGAACAGATTTTGATCTTCACTGTGCTTTTCGACAGACAATATTAAATGTTTTATTCACTTTACGCTGCTGGAAAGGATGACTGTCATCTGCGTAGCGGAGTTACAGAATAGGGTTGCCACCAATTTTGAGCGGATCGTAACTGTCACAAGTCTAATCATTTTTGACATTTCTCATTATATTTTCTGCCTATATATTGAATAGGTATGGCGGTGAGAGAATGCACCCCTGCCTCACTCCCTTTTGCATCTCGAATTAATCAGATGTTTCACCAGCTGCTCTGATGATCTCAAGCAGATTTTGGAAAAATTCTTGAATATTGTCGCGGCACCCTTGATATACGCAGGCGGCACCCTTGACATACGCAGGCGGCACCTTTGACATACGCAGGCGGCACCCTTGACATACGCAGGCGGCACCCGACACGACAGCAGATGTTAACATTACATGGTTTGGGCGGCAGTCATGAAATTGAGCACCAGAATAGACGAGATGTGTAGAACTGCTAATCAATAAGTCATGTGGAGATTATTCGGGTAGCATCTAGATTAACCAATTGATATTCGATTGATTTCATCTGAGGGAGGACTTTGATTGTGTTAGTTAACGCCTGGTTGACATGCGATATCAAATAAAAGACAAGCGTTAATTAGCTGAAGTTTAAGAGGTAAATGAAAGGCAGTTGAAATATTTCCTCCTCATCCTCTTTCTTCTTCTTCTTCTTCTCTTATTCTTCTTCTTCTTCTTCTTCTTCTTCTTCTTCTTCTTCTTCTTCTTCTTCTTCTTCTTCTTCTTCTTCTTCTTCGTCGTCTTCTCGTCGTCTTCTTCTTTCTTCTTCTTCTTCTCTTCTTCTTCTTCTTCTTCTCTTCTTCTTCTTCTTCTTTTCTTCTTCTTCTTCTTCTTCTTCTTCTTCTTCTTCTTCTTCTTCTTCTTCTTCTTCTTCTTCTTCTCTTCTTCTTTCCTTCTTCTTCTTCTTCTTCTCTTCTTCTTCTTTCTTCTTCTTCTTTCTTCTTCTTCTTCTTCTTCTTCTTCTTCTCTCTTCTTCTTCTTCTCTTCTTCTTCTTCTCTTTCTTCTTCTTCTTCTCTTCTTCTTCTCTTCTTTCTTCTCTCTTCTTCTTCTTCTTCTTCTTCTTCTTCTTCTCTTCTTCTTCTTCTTGTTCTACTTCTTCTCCTCCTCCTCCTCCTCCTTCTTCTCTTCCTTCTTTCTTTCTTCTTTTTCTTCTTTTTCTTCTTCTTCTTCTTCTTCTTCTTCTTCTTCTTTCTTCTTCTTCTTCTTCTTCTTCTTCTTCTTCTTCTTCTTCTTCTTCTTCTTCTTTCTTCTTCTTCTTCTTCTTCTTCTTCTTCTTCTTCTTCTTCTTCTTCCTCTTCTTCTTCTTCTCATCCTCCTTCTTCTGCTGCTGCTACTGCTGCTTCTGCTGCTCCTCCTCCTCTTCCTACTCCTCCTCCTCCCTCTTTCTCCTCCTTCCTCTTTCTCCTCCTTCCTCTTCCTCTTCTTCTTCTTAGTCGTCTTCTTCTTCTTCTGCTTCTCCTTCCCCTCTTCCTCCTTCTTCTTACTTTTTTTTTCTTCTTTTTCTCCTTCTCCTCCTCGTCCCCGACCTCCTTCTTCTTCTTCTTCTTCTGCTCCTCCTCCTCCTCTTCCTTCTTCTTCTTCTTTTTGTTTTTCTTCTTTTTCTTTTTCTTCTTCTCCTTCTTCTTCTCCTCCTCGTCATCCTCTTCTTCCTTCTTCTTCTTCTTCTTCTTCTTCTTCTTCTATGCATTCTCCGGCTGTAAACTTCGCCCGAAAGCTCTGGGTCTTTGTCCAGCTCTGAACTTTAGTCCTCTTCCAGAACGTAAGCGTTGCCTACAAACCCATTTCCTAGATCAGACTTGTTTGTATGCAGACTCTTAGTTCCTTGCCTTATAGGCAGATGTTCTCGGACTTCGAAAAATGCCACAAATTAGTCAGCTCCTAAAACATGCCTGTTGGGGAGGCGGTCGGTCCATTCTTATTTTACCGAACAATGTGGCCCCGGAACCCAGACGGGGTAGACAGTAAAAAACGTGTGTTTTTTGTCCAGAGTTCCTCTAAGACCTACCTAGCGGTGCTAGAGTTAAAGAGCTCCAGAATGTGAGACTTTTTTTTCTTTCGCGCAGTGTCTTTTGCTTCTTGATGCCTGTCCAAGAGCGTCGGTTAACATGTTGTGTTCCAGCTCAAGTGTCCCTTTGTTCTCATTGATTTTACCACAGATTCTGTGCTCAACAGGAAACAGGTTGCGCATTGATTGCACGAGGAAGACAATAACAGGAGAAGAGGGTATATAACAGAGGGGGAAGGAGAAATGGATAGAGAGAAAGAAATAGATAATAGATAGATGGGGAAGGGGTGTGGGTTTTAAGAACTTTGTTCAGGGAGCAGATCAGGAGGTTGAAGATCATCAGAAAATGTTTCGGCCACTTTACTTTGCTAACACCAACTGGGTAGCGAAGGACAAAAAAGGGGGGGGGGGGGGGGAGAGATGGAGATAGAAAATAATACAGAGGTAGAGGGAAAAGAAAAAGAGAAAGAGAGAGATGGAGATAGAAAATAATACAGAGGTAGAGGGGAAAAAAAAAAGAGAGAGATGGAGATAGAAAATAATACAGAGGAAGAGGGAAAAGAAAGAGAGAGATGGAGATAGAAAATAATACAGAGGTAGAGGGAAAAGAAAGAGAGAGATGGAGATAGAAAATAATACAGAGGTAGATGGAAAAGAAAGAGAGAGATGGAGAAAGAAAATAATACAGAGGTAGAGGGAAAAGAAAGAGAGAGATGGAGATAGAAAATAATACAGAGGTAGATGGAAAAGAAAGAGAGAGATGGAGAAAGAAAATAATACAGAGGTAGAGGGAAAAGAAAGAGAGAGATGGAGATAGAAAATAATACAGAGGTAGAGGGGAAAGAAAGAGAGAGATGGAGATAGAAAAAAATACAGAGGTAGAGGGGAAAGAAAGAGAGAGATGAAGATAGAAAATAATACAGAGGTAGAGGGGAAAGAAAGAGAGAGATGGAGATAGAAAAAAATACAGAGGTAGAGGGAAAAGAAAGAGAGAGATGGAGATAGAAAATAATACAGAGGTAGAGGGAAAAGAAAGAGAGAGATGGAGATAGAAAATAATACAGAGGTAGAGGGAAAAGAAAGAGAGGGGGGGGGGTGGAGATGGTAGGATCATGCTTACTGTTATCTGGCGGTGGGGTAAATCGGGAAGGGGGGCACAGTCCCCAGGCGGGAGGGGGTGCTAGTGGGGCTGTAGCCTTTTTTAAGTGCGTAGTAAGTACGAGAAAATCCGTTGCTCCCCGTGCACCCACCCACAACAAACTGTTTTCTATATTGCCCAGCATATTTCAATGTATCTCTTCAGGTGCCTTTCCACATAGTACATTCATCATGTTTGAAGCACACAATTAATCATTTTCGCCGGAAAAAAATAACAAAAGATTAGCCAAAAAATCGCATTGTCCCAAAAAAAAACGAAATGTCTGATGCTTGTTGGGGGGGGGAGAGGGTACGGTGGCAGTTGGAGGAGGCTGTGAGGTGTGGGAGGAGGAGGGTGGGTGGCAAGAAACCCCCCCCCCCCCCCCCCCCCCCCCCCCCACCCGCTGAACAATTATTGAGGAATCGGATTTAGGGTGGCAGACCTCTTAAGTCGAATGCGTGTTTGTAATTAAGACATCTTATCAGTCAATCAGCTGCCGTCTCCACAGTAAAGGTTGGCTGCAATGGATCTCTAGCACTCTCTGTCTCTTGTTCTGAGGGTACCGTCTCTCAGACCGCTACGCCTCCATCTCTTGATGTTTTCTTTTCACTTGTATCGTTGCCCACCTCTTGCTCGCTTGCCTTCGACCTTTCCCTCCAGTGAGATTTTTAAAAGTATGTTATGGAGTAGAAGAAAAAAGAAGAAGAAGGAGCAGAAGAAGAAGAAGAAGAAGAAGAAGAAGAAGAAGAAGAAGAAGAAGAAGAAGAAGAAGAAGAAGAAGAAGAAGAAGAAGAAGAAGAAGAAGAAGAAGAAGAAGAAGAAGAAGAAGAACAATGAAAAAGAAAAGCAAGAGAAAGAGAAAAAGAAAAGAAAGAGAGAAAAAGAGAAAAGGAAAAGAAGAAGAAGAAGAAGGAGAAGGAGAAGAAGAAGAAGGAAGAGAAGGAAAAAAAAGATACAGAAGAAGACACAAGGAAGAAAGAAGAACTGGACATCTGCTCGCAACTAGAAGCTATGAATGAAAACAAAACAAAACATAAGATCATAAAAATGATGGGCAGAAGAAAAATGATTACAAGGAGCCCACGATGGGCGGAGAATCAGATTACTGAGATAACATTTGTTGGCACTTCTAACGACCTGTGCCATGGAAAAGTAAAAATCGTTTTGCCTACGACGCTGCGCGATCAGATGGCGGTTTGAAAACCGGGGCATCTGGGCAGTGATCGCCAGACAGGGACGCTGTCCGTAAGGTGAGAGGCTGACAGGAGATAGGACTCGGGTTACGACATCGATACGCTGCTCTGTAAGAGTAATATGGGAAGGCTGACATTTACACAGGACTTGGTTTACATTGCGAGGTTCTGCAGCACATAGGTAAAGGAACACGTTTCACAATTATCGACGTACTGTCAGAGTTTGTTTACCATAGAGGGCAATTTAGGAAAACGTCGTTGTGATGTCTTTCGCAAAGAAAATGAGACATATCTCAATCAAGTTAATATGTTTAAGTACTTGGGTACCATGAACATCAGATGGAAGATGTGTTAAAGAAGTTAAACATTGAGTAGCTCAATCAGAAGCAGCATTTTAGAAAATGACAATTGTATGCTGTCTTTCTTTGTCAACTGAGACGAGAAAGAGAATTCCTGAAGCTATATAAATCATATCTTGATATACGGAAGTGAATCATGGACAGTTAGTAAATTAGTGAAAACTTTTTTTTTTTTTTTTTTTGAAGCTGTAATGTGGCTTTATAAACGAGCAATGAGAAGTGTTGGGGAGTGTCTCCAATTTTATCTTTCCATATGTTGGTCTACCTCTTGCTCTACGTCCCACTCCTCTTTTGGCGCATGCATTGTATAGTTTGGCATTTCAAGGCATTTTATCTAAGTGGGAAAACCATTTTATTTTACAGTTTACTAGGGACTTATATTTTACTTGCAAGTATATAATTGACTACTACGATAACAGAACAGTGCGAGTTTCGCTGTTGGTTGTCCGTACTTTACACTACCTACGATTCACTGCTTGTATTTGTTTTGTTTCGAAGATGTTGTTAGATAAGGATAATAGTTTTAATATCTATCTATCATTTGTCGGCGTCTGCTGTGGCTTGGAAAGCACAAGGCGGGGTGGGAGGGGGGGGGGTAAGGTATATACACATTTTCATAATTCCGACATGCCAGAGTTCGATGTCAGCAGCAAGCGATTTGGATAGCAGCATTTGGATGTATGTTACTATCGACGAAGGTTTGAGCATCGAACTTTTGAGAAGGCAATTTCAAACTATTGAACATAAAGTGCCTTGTAAAATCTCAAACAGCCAACACATGGCGGTGTTTGTGTGAGAAGCCCTTTAAGAAATATGCAACTAAAGGAAATGTTATCCCTTATGGCTTTGTTTCTTTCCAAAGAACGACTAGTCACGTGTACATGGCGTTGCATAAAGCACAAACTCCCTTGTTTCAGCGACGAACCTATGGATCTCACAGGGGTCACTACACGGCATTTTTTTCAAATTCAGGACAAAACTATAACTTTTTCAATGTGTTCGTTTTTGTAAAGTTCGGCATTCGTAGAATAGATTACACACAAAATTTATGTCATTTGTAAACAATTTAGCTTTAAAATGTTAATAATAAAGGCACCATCCCATGCACTTTTTTAAGACCCAAAAAAAAAAAAGTTTAAAAGTCAGTTTTCTCACATCTCTATATTTCTGTTTGTTGTGTGTGTGAAATCCTAAAATCTCAGCTAATATAGAAACATGAAATTTAGTGTGGGACTGTTGTTTTTTTTAAAGTATATTTTATAAATTTTTTGTTTTTAAAAATTTGATTATTGTCTCATGGTGGAAGATTTTTTTTTTTAATTTTTATTTTTATTTTTCAATAAACCTACATTTTAAAATTCTACGAAAAATATTGAAAAACATGTTTAAAATATATAAACTACACCTGTACCTCTAAATAGGATTAAAGGTCATGAATCCATCATCTATTGTTTAATACGTATGTTTTTAAAATTTAAGGATTCTAAGTACATGTTTTCTCCTCCCAAGATAGCGGCTATTGCCATGAAACCATGATTTTTTCACACTTAAAGTATGCAAATGTATTAACATGTATCCGTTCAAATGACAATTATAAAATAATTGCTCCAACTCTGTAAATAAAAAAAAATAAAAAAATGTGGGCGTAGTGCCCCCTTAAAAATTTCACTCACGAACTGAACGACGGGTCCATGAAATAAACCCACGACTTTCAGAGCGCGAGGCAAACATCTTAACCACTTCGTCACGGAGACCCTAGCAAACTGAGAATAAACTGATGGCCAGGACTTCTGACCATAGCGTCGCATAGAGCACGAACTCCGTAGCTCAAGTTGTTATTTCTCAGAATCTCCGTAAAAACTGCACTGACGAGGAGTCATTGAAATGAACCCCGTGACTTTCTAAGGCGTGACGAAAGCGGCTTGATTTTGTCACAGTGACCTCTATATATAAATGAATGAGTACTTTTTTTTTTAATTGAGGTGGCGTCCGTGGCTTAGGAGTTGCAAGTCTGACTATTAAATTCTAACGTACCGTGATCGAAACCCACTACTGGCTGCGTGGCTTTTTATCATGGTATGGGGCGTCGCATGTCGACTTAACGTGAAATGGGAAGTGAAGACGATCTGCGTAATTGTGACCACATTACCCACCTTGTCTGGATTGTGCCAATTGGTCTGTAATAATATGGGTGCTTTTCCCTTTTGCCAGATTCACCCGAAGGCGTGAAAAGATCTTTACTTTTTTACTTTACTTGTTTTTTTTTTTTAAACTCTCACTTTTATTTTTGAATTAATTTGTTTTCAAATTGTTATTCACCCTACTATAAATGTTTCTGCTTCGTCCACACTTCTTGATCTGTGCTCACTTTGAAGTGGGATTATGTGTCGTTAGTCCTTCAAAAGAGATGATGGTCAGACCGTTCATCTGCTAGTGATAAAGTGGGATTTTGGCTTTCGTATGTGCAGGTCGATGTATGTGGCTTAGGCTTGCGAATGCGCTTTGTAATGCAAAAGGAGTGAAGAAATAAGAGAAATATCTGGGCAACCACTAGAATCAACTGAGAGAAGATGGCGCTGTATTGGACGCCTTCTGAGAAGAGACGCATAGAGAATCTCCAAAACAGGCATTGCAATGGGAAATAGAGGTATTGGCGAAACGGGGACGTTCAGTAGAAACCCTGTAGCGAACGTTGGTAAGAGAAGCCGAAAGTGTTGGACTGGATTCCATGCAAGCTATTAAAGGGTGCTTTATTAATATCCCACTCCAACCAGGGAAAACCGCAGGTCACGGGACAGTCTAATATTTCAGGGGGTGGTAGATAGGCTGCATGCAGTCGTGGGACATAAGTGGGTTGGGGTTAGGGCCAGTTCTAGATGTTTTGGGTCCTTAAAAGTATCAGACAGCCGGGAAAACCAGTCTTACCACCCTCTAAAATGTTGGATTGTCCTGTGACGTCATCTGGGAGTAAGAACCCATTAAAGTGATTACACTGGACAGAACGGAATGGAAAAATCGACTGCAAGTCCTATCTCCCAGTCCTTGAGAAAGATAATAGAGGCTTGCTTTTGAGCTAAAATGCTATAGAAAGATTATCAGAATATCATGGACAAAGAAGACTGACATCTTGAAAGATCTGAACATCATGGAAGATTAGCTAATAAACAGTATCCTGTCTCGGAAGCTGAAATATTTTGGTCATTTCAAGCACCACGACGGATTCGGAAAAAATAATAGCAGAAAGCATGGTACCAGGAAGGAGAGGTAGGGCCCGACCAACACGAAGATGAATACAGGATATAAGTGACTCCTTGAATATGAGAGTACATGAGGTGGGAGAGCTCGCGAGAGACCGAGTTTTTTTTTACTTTTTTTTCAGGCAGACGGTGATAAGAGCGACTTTCTGCAAAGGGCCTGCTATGATGATGATGATGATGTTGATGATGATGACGACGACGATGATGATGATGATGATGATGATGATGAGTCAAATGTGACAAATAATGGCACAGCAGAACAATTAATGACTGTTTAGAATAGGTTTCCAAAATTCTAATAACTGCTTCGTATGTCACTTTATTAGTTTGTAAGACTTGGGAATTAGGATCGGCATAGCAAAAAATGAGACGCACACTTAACACACCAGAAGACTTGTTCATCAACATAGAACTGGTACTATTAGCCATCGGACATTGAGGTTCATACTATGGGGAGGATCTGAGCACCTATGGACATTCCAGAGTGCAATGATGATGACTCAACTAACTAACTAACTAACTAACTAACTAACTAATTAACTAACTAACTAACTAACTAACTAACTAACTAACTAGCTAGCTAACTAACTAACTAACTAATTAACTAGCTAACTAACTAACTAACTAACTAATTAACTAGCTAACTAACTAACTAGCTAACTAATTAACTAGCTAACTAACTAACTAGCTAGCTAACTAACTAACTAGCTAACTAACTAACTAACTTACTAACTAACTAACTAACTAACTAACTAACTAACTAACTAACTAACTAATTTACTAGCTAACTAACTAGCTAACTAACTAGCTAACTAACTAACTAACTAACTAACTAACTAACTAACTAACTAACTAACTAACTAACTAACTAACTAACTAACTAACTAACTAACTAACTAACTAACTAACTAACTAACTAACTAACTTACTTACTTACTTACTAACTAATTAACTAGCTAACTAACTAGCTAACTAACTAATTAACTAACTAACTAACTAGCTAGCTAGCTAACTAACTAACTAACTAGCTAACTAATTAACTAGCTAACTAACTAACTAGCTAACTAACTAACTAACTAACTAACTAACTAACTAATTAACTAACTAACTAACTAACTAACTAATTAACTAGCTAACTAACTAGCTAACTAACTAACTAACTAATTAACTAGCTAACTAATTAGTTTGTAAGAATAAACTGTGTATTGTATTACAAAACAGCAAAAGGTTAATAGCATCTTTATCTGTGCTTTGTGTTATCATTGCCAAACATGGACAATGGATAGGTCAATAGTACATAAAATAACTACATGTAAAGTGCGCTGTCTCCGCAAGGTCACTTACAACGCTAAAAGGGACAAGGTTACGAATACCAGCATTAGAGAGAGTTTGAAATGAAACCACGAGCAGATTATATTGATAGACAAAGAATGAAATGGTTTCAGCCAGACCAAACTGCATTTGAGATTATATTTTTTCAGAGGAACATCTAGGAGGAAGGTGGGAGGAAGACCAAGAAAGAGATGGATAAATAGTGTAGCTGAAACCTGCAAAAAGATGAACACATTCATCACCCAAGCTACCAGAGAAGCGCAAGACAGATACGAAAAACCACGACGCTAGGCTAAAACTTGGTGTCAGTAAGATGACAAAAGAAGAAGAATTGATTACTTTCAACCTATTTATGATAAGTAAGTAAAGTAAGTAAAGGTTCCTTATCCCGCCTTTAAGCATATCGGGTATGTGGGAAGAGCTCTCATATTTTTTCAAACTATCGGCACTAGGTGAGTATTGTGGTCAGCATTACGCCGGCCGTGTTTACTTCCCCAGGACTTATTTATCATAGTAAGAAGAAAATATGTGATTTATTTTTGTTACAAATAAACTGTCAAATTACATGTGAAATCATTGACCGGTTTCAGTTTACCGTGATACCAGTGGTCAGCCATGAGGGCCACCTGTTGCAGCCGTCTTCCGATTCCAGTGGACGTAGCAGTTTACGTGTTCCTCTCCAGTCCTTTGATGTTGATGGCGAACCGAGCGACACGCTCACACAGAACAGCATCACATCGTTATTGTCCGCCAAGTTTCGGGTGAGTTCGGTGGAATGTATCTGGATTGTTGTTGGTTGGTTTCTCTGTTGTGTGGTTGGTTGGTTGGTTGTTGTTTGGTGGGTTGGTTGTTTGGTTAGTTGAGAGGGTTGGTTTGATGGTGTCCGTCTGCAGTCCTTTGATACTGATTAGGAACCAACCAAACGAGACGCTGACACAGAACATCATCACATCGTTATTATCCGCCAAGTTTCGGATGAATTTCCATGGAATATTTCTTGATGGTTGTTGGTTGGCAGAAAAGGATGGCTAGTGAAATGGGTTGGTTGGTTGGTTGGTTGGGTTTCGAGGACGATTTATAGGTTTGGTAAGTTACTTTGATGGTTTGACGGCGTCTGTCCACACTCCTTTGACTCTGATGAAGAACCGAGCGACACGCTTACACAGAATAGCAAATATCATTATTGTCCGCCAGGTTTCGGGTAGGGGGCTGCGTGGTCTCAGGGCATTGTGTTCGCCTTAAGTGCTAGAGGTTCTGGGTTCAACCCCCGGTATGGGCTGGGACTTTTTCACGTGGACTTGGGCTTCTACTAATTCCTCCTGGTCTCTGGGTAGTGAGATCAGACGCCAGGATGCACTGTTGCGCACGTAAAAAATCCCTTGGCAGTTGGAAATCCAAAAGAGGTAGCTTAACTTGTCTGCCGGGGCAAAATTTTGAGTTAAAAATCTACCCAAAGTATTTCAGAATCCTCGCCGGTGCTACAGAGCCTGTGCACTGCACTGTGCTGAGCTTTTTCGGACTGAGGCTTGAGTTTGAAGAAGAACGGAGTTTTTGTGGGTTTTACCCGTGTGCCATGATGTTGATTTGTTGTTCAAAACCTCAGGTTTCGGGTGAATTCGTTGGATTATATATAACTCTTGGGTTGGCTGGCTGGTTTATCGTTAGACTGGTGCAGGTGGGTGATTAGTTGAATAACTTGGTTGGCTGGCTGGTTTATCGTTAGACTGGTGCAGGTGGGTGATTAGTTGAATAACTTGGTTGGCTGGCTGGTTTATCGTTAGACTGGTGCGGGTGGGTGATTAGTTGAATAACTTGGTTGGCTGGCTGGTTTATCGTTAGACTGGTGCAGGTGGGTGATTAGTTGAATAACTTGGTTGGCTGGCTGGTTTATCGTTAGACTGGTGCAGGTGGGTGATTAGTTGAATAACTTGGTTGGCTGGGTTTGGTAGAGGATTGGTTGGTTTAGTTAGTTAATTAGATTGTTTGACAGGGTCTGCCTGTAGTCCTTTGACACTGACAGGGAACCGAACAAGGCGCTTTCACAAAACAGCATCACATCGTTATTGTCCACAAATTGTCAGGTCAGTTCAGTGAAATATGTCTTGCTAGAGTTGTTGGTTAAATGGGTAAATGGGTAGATAGAAAGATGGATTGGTCGTTGGGTGACTTGATGGATAGATGGTTGGGTGGGTGGACGGACGGATGGATAGATGGATGAATGTTTGTTGGGTGACTTAGTGGGTGGAGGGATAGATGGATGGATGTTTGTTGGGTGACTTTATGGATGGATGTGTGGGTGGGTGGATGGATAGATGGATGGATATTTGGTTATTTTTATGGTTGGACAAATTGATGAAAGGATCATTTGTTAGTTCGCTGGTTGGATAGATGAACGGATGATTAGCTCACTGTTTGGATGAATTGAGCAACGGATGACTGGTTAGTTAGTTCGCGGATTATACCCCATTGCCCTTTACAAGCATGTCGTAAAATGCGACAGATTAAGGATTTACTGAAATCGGATTCGCTGGGCCGAAAACCCTATCCCAACGTGCCGACATCCATTTTGAGGGAAAACAGAACAGCAGGATTAGAGAGGCTGCTGGATCACCAGTTTATTCCTTCTAGCAAAGACTAATTGACATTGAAAAATAGTGGTGTTGATACCGATGATTGTCATTATGATAAATATGATAATAATTATGATGATATGATGATGGTGATGATAATAATAATAATGATGATGATGTTAGCGATGGTGATGATAAGGTGATGATGATAGCGATGGTGATGATTAGACAATGATGATAGCGATAGTGATATTTAGACAGTGTTCATGTTGATGGTCATGATTAGGCAATGATGATAGCGATGGTTAATATTAGACGGTGATGATACCGATGGTGATATTTAGACAATGATCATGACGATCGTCATGATTAGACAATAATGATAGCGATGGCGATGATTAGACTATTATGATAGTGATGGTGATGATTAGACTATTGTGATAGCGGGGGTGATGATTAGACTATTATGATAGCGATGGCGATGATTAGACTATTGTGATAGCGGGGGTGATGATTAGACTATTATGATAGCGATGGCGATGATTAGACTATTATGATAGCGATGGCGATGATTAGACTATTATGATAGTGATGGTGATGATTAGACTATTATGATAGTGATGGTGATGATTAGACTATTGTGATAGCGGGGGTGATGATTAGACTATTATGATAGCGATGGCGATGATTAGACTATTATGATAGCGATGGCGATGATTAGACTATTGTGATAGCGGGGGTGATGATTAGACTATTATGATAGCGATGGCGATGATTAGACTATTATGATAGCGATGGTGATGATTAGATATGATGATAGCGATGGTTTTGATGATAATAGCGATGGTGATCATTAGATACTAATAGCGATGGTGATCATGATGATAGCGATGATAATAGCGATGGTGATAATTACATCACGATGATAGTGACGGTGCTGATGATGATTATGATGATTAAATGATGATGATTGATGATGTTTAATGATTGTGATAATTTGTGGAGATTGAAGGTGACTGATGACGAGATTAATGATAATTGATCGACGATGATTTATGATGCTGATTGATGATGATTAATAAGGATAACGATGATGCTGGTTCCGATCATTATAATGATGATGATAGTGTTGTGAAGTTTTGTATGGAAAGTAAAAAATTAACGCCCCTTCTGTGTTTCCTCAGGATGTAGCAAAGAGATGGAAGCAGTACGGAGTGGACTCGCCTCGCTTTCGCAAACGGCTTCACTCTAAATGGGAGGTAAGCCTAATATATTGAGACTACTTCTTATTATTCTTCATCTTCTTCTTCGTCTTCTTGTTCTATTTCTCCTCTTCCTCCTTTTCCACTATTTACCTCAGCAATGATTGGGGAAAAAAGGGGGGGGGGGGGGGTGAAGATCGTTTCTGCGCTTTTTTCCAAATACATTGTACAAGTTGGTGTTTATTTATGTTAGGTTGCTCCTGATGATGTCGCTCCATCTCTTGCGTGGTATTTCCCTTGCTCTGTGTTTATTTTTTTATATATCTTGAGACTACTTTTAGTATATGTTTCTGCAACTCAGATACATGAATAGGCACGCACACCATCCGACACACACACACACACACACACACACACATGACTGATTACTGCACAAAAGCATGTACGTGGGCGCGGGCACGCACACCGATACAGTCTTGATTACGCTGAGCAGAGACAATTGATAACTCCCAGGTGAGCCATCGAGCTACTGGCTTTCACCACCTTCCACTTCTCGACCGCCGTGAGACATTGGCTGAATATATTCGTGTATTTATTATGAGACTTGTGAATGCGTTACAGTATTCTAGCCGATCGTACGTGGGCAAAGCTCATAGCATTGTTAGAAAGCCTAGCTTTAGTTCAGTGTATTATAGATGACGTGGCGTAGCTGTAAGAACTATAGTTGATGAGACGCAGATTTTGTTCAAAGCATTATAGCACGTTTTGTCCTCGGGCAGAAAAGATTTAGGCAAGGGACGATATACATGGCGTCACATTGTGGATCAAGCCAAGATGAGTGGTACACGAGGGCCAGGCCTTATATTGCCTCCCCCCCCCACACCCCTCCCCCCCCCACCCAATTGCGCTACCTCAAGGGTTGGCAGATTTCTAAAGGTAAATCAACAAAGTCGCATGTGCCCCATCGATACTTGACTGTGAAAGGGACTGGTTACCGGCGGTCGACCTGCCTGGCTTCAAGAAAGACCCCGAATCAGTCCGAAAGACTGGCTTGAGACCAGACATAGCCTTGCACTTTGCGGTAAAACGCCAGCTCATCCAGATAGTTTAGCGGATGGAAGAAAATCATTTGAACAAGCTAGAAAGGAACTGTGAATTAGTGGCCAGTTTGAGGAGAGATGAAGCGTACGCAGTAAAACTTTTCGCTGTTGAGGCAGGCGTAAAAGGGCTAATCTCCACCTCCACATACAATATACTTAAGCACATGGGCTTGCGAGGCACTAAAATAACTAGGTGAAGAGGAGGAAAGGGCTAGGAGCTGGATGTGAACACAATGGACCATCGTGGGGGATCGGCCTTTGTAGACTGATCCGAGCCTCTAGTGGAAAAGAACTTTACACCCCTAAAGCCAAAAGTATCCTATTAATGTCTGCCAGTGTCTCTCTGTCAAAACTGCAAAAGTCTCTCTTCTGTCCTATGAACCAGCTAATTTGCTAACACAGCGACAATAATAATAAGAACTCCACAGGGGAGCATGTAAAACAGGTCTTTCAATCATCAGTAAAAGATCCCTCGTCAACAATTGTTTCGGCCCACAATATCCTAAACAAAATCCGAGGGTGGACCAACCTGGGTCATGACTCCCGGCCTTTATCTTCCACTGCTGCTCTTTACCGGATGTTCTCGGACAGCGACGAAAATGGTGACTATGCAACGGGTACTGTGAGATTCGAAGTTATATAATTGTGTAGTCGCTGCGGTAGCCTATTAGATCAGTCGGCTACCTTAACGACCAAGTGACAAGCTTACGGCTGGTTCATCAAACACATGTTGAACTTTGCAGTTGGCAGAGGGACACTGGCAGACAATTCGGACACGATAGACCTAAGAGATAAGACTTCTTTCCTACTAGGAACCCGGACCAGCCTAACGAGGTCCGTCTCCCACGACGTTCCGTTGCATCCAGAGCCATCTCGAAGTTCTCTCACCAGCTTCGCCCAGTTGTTTTTAGTGATCGTTTGCGCTCGTTTCCTCGCAAGCCCAGCTGCTTTAGTACATTGTACATGTAAGTGGAGATGAGACCTCTTGCGCCTACCTCGATGGCGAAGTTTTTACTGCGTACGCTTCGTCTCTCCTCAGACCAGCCACGATGCAACTGTATTTCTCGAGCTTATAATAGTGATTTTCGTCCATTCGCGACTCATATGGCGCGGTCAGCTCAATCAGGATGAGCTGTCGTTTCTCCGCAGAATGTAGGAATAAGTCGGGTCGCAGGCCGGTCTTCCAGATTAATTAACTCTGGGTATTTCTCGTGACCAGGCAGGTCGACAGACAGTAACTAATCCCCCAAACAGTCACGTATCGATCCAGAGTATGCGACCTTTGATAAATTTACCTTTATAAAGCTGCCCAGCCTTGAGGAAGCGCATGGGGATAACGGTAGGACTAGACCTCGCGTTGGCCCTCATCCTGGCTTGGTCCACAATGTCCGCTAACTCTTTCAGGACCTTATTGTGGCACCAAGTGTATCTACCATGACCTAGGGCTTTTCTGCATGCGGACAATACGTGCACGAACGTCTGCTTAGGTCTGCATAGTGGGCATGTTAGGTTTGCTACCCGCATGCCACTTAACCATGTTGACGCCAGACGGTAACACATCGTATGCAGATCTTACGACAAAGCTCAGCGGGGCCATTCGCCAGATTTCACCACGTGTG
>CAJHNH020001902.1:167440-192440 GCA_905116865.2 Candidula unifasciata | reverse complement strand
CCACAGTGTCACAACAACAACAACACAAAACGGTCACTACTGTCTGTACAGGTCGTTGAAGCCAGAGGAGTTGGCGCCGCACGCTGTCGCCACGGACTGTTTAGTTTTAGTGTGTCCCCGACATAAAAGTCGTGATTTAAAAAAAAAGTACACTATACTCACAAATAGCAGAAATAAAAACCCGCACTCGTCATATCTCCCTCTCCGAAGGGACGATGTTTAACTAACCGTGGCATCCGTGTCGACCTAAACCAAACTGGACCATAAGCCTTCTTAGTTAACAGTTTCTGTCATCAACGAATAGTCTTTGATCGAGTGAAGCGCCGGGGGGAGGCTAATTTGGACTGTACTGAAATCGGATGTCTTTACGCGTGAGGCGCAGATGTCGCAGCTTAGCTGAAAACCACAACACAACGTGCCAATCGGCCCGTAAGGGAAAAAAAAAGAAAAATTAGCACCAAGCGGAGACTTTAGGTCAGGTATCACAGCCTAGCTGTAAACCACAACACAAGGTGCCAACCGCCCTCTCAAGGGCGAATTAATATTACCCGTGACATGAACATTGAGCATCAAGTCGCCACTATCGCAGGCCTAAAATCGAACGGAAAAAGCTTAGATATTGCAGCCTAGCTATCAACCACAACAAAACGTGGCAGCTACCCAGTCGGGTCCCCGCCCCCCCCCCCCCCCCCCCCCCCCCCCCCCAAAAAAAAAATCATATTACTCAGCGGGGAAACGAACTTCCCTATCACGCGAGTAACAAAGGAAATGCTTACAACTAACTACGCTACTAAACACACAAGCATTTAGTAGAAATGAAAGTACATAGTAAGAATGGGAAGTTCGGCGTTACACAGTAAAAACTAGCAAATTGATTAAAAATTTATTCGGGTGGGCAACGAAACAAATAATGTTTTGACCGTTGCTGGAGCTACGTCGTTCGTGATTTGTGCGATTTTATGACAAAACAAAACGCTGTGAGTCAGAGGCAACGTTGTGTGCAAATTTGAAAGCAATAGGTTCCGTAGTTTCCCAGTTTAGAGCTAACGACACCGGAAAATTAAGATTTTTATTAATATAGATGTAAAATATATTTCAGTAACTCATCCCGTGAGTAAGGCGTTGCGAGTCCGACTCGTGAGCCAGCATACCGCGATCAAAACCCACTGCAGGCTGCGTGGATTTTTGTCGTGGTTTGGGACGTCGCAGGTCGACTCAGCCTAAAATGGGTACCAGGATGGGCGGTCCTAGGAAAATAAAGACAGCTGGCGTAATGCTGACCCCATTTCCCACAGAGTGCTGATGGTCTGTAAAAATATGGGCCGCTCTGCCCATATGCCCGATGCGCCGAAAGGCGTGAAAAGGGATCTTTACTTACATAGCTGTCTGACAAAGCCATCTTGTTTTTTTTTTTTTTTAAATTACTTCGTAGTTATCTGACTAGATTTACCTTAATAATTCATAACTTTGTGACCAAGCTAATGTGTTTTTGTTGTTCTTATCTGATAAGCCTAATGCTCCTCATTACCACATAATTGTGTGACTAACTTAACTGGTTCTGGGTGTACTCTTTCATATTAATAACACAATTAAAACTCCGCTGCTGCGTTTGAGAAGACCTGATCATTTGGAGAATTTAGACACATTAGCGGAAAAAGCCATGAACGAATGATTGACTGGCGTTCAACCCCACCAGAACGAGCGATGAACATCCGGTGACACAAAGTGTAACCATTCCGGTGAGGAAACAAAGGACAAGGATTTTCTTTCATTTTCGTGCTAGGATATGTGGGTGTTCAAGGAAGTGAGTGAGCTGATAGGCTTGCAGGTAAGGCTAGTGAAAGCCGGACAGGATGTGGACCAGACTGGTATACTGAATGCTCTAAGAGAGTTGAAACGTTTGCGTGAACCAATCGAGAACTGTGAATCTGCAGCCATGGTCAGACTGCAAGAACAACAAGTTAAGCGGCGGGTCGTCAAACAAGAACACTGCCTGGGTAGCCAAAGAAGAAGAATAAACCAACACAGGACTGGTGTCGTCAGTCGCTACACGCTGCAGGATTTACATTGGAACGTGCAATCAGGATAATCTGTCGACTAACTAACGTATAAGCCTGTCTCTCTAGCGTAGTTGGCTAAACCGGATTGCGCGGTGAGCGGGTGACGAACTCCTTGTGGTCCATGTTCACTCGCGGGAGTGGGCAGAAAAACCAGATTTCTCCCAAATTTACGGTATTTAAAAAATGGAATCAAGGCCTAAAGGTTGCGATATCCATAATACCGAGCCTAATAGTTACCAACTCATGGCTTCTGGATACTAAAACAAACAACAATAAACAACTAACGTATAATTTAGTAATAGTTTATGTGAACTAAAATACATTCTGTCTGTGAAAGCCAAACAGGTAAAACGCATCATGATATTTTCTGTTTTCAGCCAATGGCTGCAGGGAGTGGCATTCCGTTGATCAAATCCTATCTGAATGGAGTACGAGTACCAGGACTGCTGTCTCTACAAGCATTTCTGGCCAAATGTTTAGGTGTAGTTCTATCTATTCTTGGTGGCCTTGCGTGTGGTAAGGTAATTGAGAAACAGCTGTTTTCATGTATTTTTGTATTTATGTTTTGCTAGAAGTATTCCTTTTTCTTATTGTTTTTGTATGTATTTCTCAAAGAAAAGAAAGTTGATTGTTCACGGTAAAGCATCTTTTTTGTTAAAAGATCTTTCTTAAATGTTTGTGTATTCTATACAAAGTATTACGGTCTGCTGTGTTTGTAAGTTGTTGATGTGTTTGTTATTCGACCTATGCTTCATTAATAAATAATTTCTGTAACTTATGGTGCCATTTCAGTGGTTTAAAATGAATTCTGTCCGGATACCATAGTTATGGATTTCAAGCTGTAAGATAGACATGCCAGTATGGGCACCTGAAGGGTGAATTGTGTGAGAAAATTAATAGTGAATTCAAGAAAAAGTCGCTAGTTGACAAGCTGACTCGGTTTGGTGACATAATGTACACACACTGTGCCCACCAGTTCGGGACAGTCGATAAGACGCAGCCGGGCATCACGCTCGGAAAAGGCGGGAAACAGAGAGACATTGAGAAGTGCTAAGCAGACAAGAATGCACTCAGAAAACGGTTCAAAGCCGCTACGGACAGCGAAAGGGAGGGACTGTGCGAGGTCTGGCTACACCTGAAAAGCCGACACAGTGCCCACTGTCGCGCCTAGCGTTTCTGTAGGAACAGCCGGAGAACTAAAAAGGAGCGAGAGTTGTTCTTTATGGACTCGTTTCGGTTTGCCCGAGGCCTGTTCGAGCAACCAAAGTTTGGGACTCTGGTGGTCGGTAAAGAGGAGCTAGAGTCACATCTACTGAGTGGGACTCTGGTGGTCGGATAAGAGGAGCTAGAGTCACATCTACTGAGTGGGACTCTGGTGGTCGGATAGGAGGAGCTAGAGTTACGTCTACTAAAGATGTACTCCATCGGACAAGGAATCAACCTCTTGATGACAACCCAGAGATCACCAGCAGCCAGAAGCGGCCAAAGTTACCGAAGGTACCTTTAAAAAGATGCCTCCCTCTTGTTCTGAGGTCAAAAAAGTTATAAAAAGAGCTAGCAGCAAGTCCGCCCCGTGGCCCAACGGTGTTCCATACGTCTTGTACAAACGCTGCCGGAAATTCCTCCGAATGCTTCACCGCTTGCTATGGTTAGCGCGGAACCGAAAGCACTTATCTAGTCATTAGCAGAGACCCAACGGGGTCTTCATTCCCAAAGAGCGAGACTCCTCGAATCTGTCCAAATTCAGACCTGTCTCGCTGTTGAATGTTGAGGGCAAAATATTCTTCTCGGTTATGGCTCGCAGGCTCACACTGTATTTGATGGCGAACAAATACATCGATACTTTTCAGAAAGGTGGAGTCCCAGGTGTTCCCGGGTGCCTTGAATACGCGACCATGATCTGGGAGTCTATTCAGAGAGCCAAGGCAGAGAAAACCCAGTCGCACGTGATATGGTTAGATCTCGCCAACGCCTATGGGGCGGTACCTCATAAACTATTGTGGCAGGCCCTTTACATGTTCCACGTACCGACACAGATCACCAAAATGATGGAGCAATATTTCTCAAAGTTCGCCATACGCTTCGCTACCTCGACGTTTCCTACGAGATGGACTGAGCTCTAGGTTGTGATAGCAATGGGATGTACGATCTCGCCGATACTGTCCGTTATGGTCATGCAGGTCATGTTAGACGGGACTGCCGGCTATGGGCAAGGCCTTCAGATTGGAGACCACTGGATGCCGCCACTGCGTGCATTTATGGATGACACAAGATGACACAGCTGTCAGAACGGGCAGTGAGGAAGACGCCCGCACGATTCTGAAAAAGTTTGACGGTGTTGTGGAATGGTGTTGAATGCAGTTCAAACCGCACAAAATCAAGACGTTTGTCAATCCTTAAAGGTAAGGTGGCGACAGTCAGTTTCACGGTGGCAAAGAATCGCTTCCCCACGGTTCTGGGGGAACCGGTGAAGAGCCCCGGCAACGTCTACGATTCGAGGTTATCTGATAGAGCGGAAGTCCGGTGCATACATGAGTCACTGGCTACAGGCCTGCTCGCGATCGAGCGATGTAGGTTGATCGGGAATCTGAAGGTCTGGTGTCTCCAGTTTATGTTGATTCCAAAGCTCCTCTGGCCGCTGGTCGTGTACGAAGATAGCATGGCGGCAGTGAAAACAGTGGAGAGGAAAATCAAACAGACATGAGGAAATGGCTTGGGCACCGCCTTGTCTGGCCAA
The DNA here is from genome assembly GCA_905116865.2 of Candidula unifasciata. Classification (NCBI taxonomy): domain Eukaryota; kingdom Metazoa; phylum Mollusca; class Gastropoda; order Stylommatophora; family Geomitridae; genus Candidula; species Candidula unifasciata. The sequence continues at coordinate 187,643 of CAJHNH020001902.1, read as the reverse complement.
TCAGAGTCTGTTTCGTAAACAGTCTAGGCTGGTACTTGCGTTCAAGTCAATAACCGAAGAGTTTAAAGTTGGCAAGCTAAGACTCGCGTTGATGCTTCGCGAGTCTTTGGACCCCACAGTAGCAGCTGTCAAACCCGCTCTAAAAACATGCAACAAATAGAAGGTCCTAGATGCGATAGAATCTGCCCAAGATGCACTAAAATTGAAAGAAGTCATGGGGTACACACAAACCGACTGACGTAGCCTAAGGCACGGTAAAGTAAGTTGGTGGTCCAAAGCCACAGCCAAAAAGCGCAGAGACATGGTAATACAACAGATAAGGGATGCTGAAATGATACTCAGTAGATCGGCCTCGCGAGCGCCTTGCCACGAATACTCATTTGGGGTGAGATCTGGTAAATGTCCCTGCTGCGGCTAAGCTTTGTCTTAAGATCAGCGTACGACGTGTTACCGTCTGACGTCAACATGGTAAAGTGACATGCGACTACCGACTCGACATGCCCACTGTGCAGAGCTAAGCAGACGTTCGACTGGTATTGTCTGCGTGCAGAAAAGCTCTAGGCCAGGGAAGATACACTTAACGCCAGAATAAGCTCCTGAAAGAGTTAACGGACATTGTGGACCAGGCCAGAATGAGGGCCAACGCGAGCACCAGTCCTACCGTTATCCCCATGCGAAGCTAAGTAAAATCAACAGACGTTCGACTGGACATGCGGCTGTCACGACCTGCGTGGTTTCGAGAGGTACCCAGAGTAAATCCTGAAAACCGACCTGAGACCTGACATAGTTCTACACTGTGCGGAGAAACGCCAGCTCATCCTGATTGAGCTGACCGTGCCGTACGAGTCGCGGATCGGAGAAAATCACACGTACAAGCTCGAGATGTACTTTGAGCTGGTGGCCGGTCTGAGTAGAGATGAAGCACACGCAGTAAAAATCTTCGCCGTCGAGGTAGGCGCAAGAGTTCTTATCTCCGCTTCCATGTACAATGTGCTAAAGAAGCTGGGCTTGCGAGGAAACGAGCGTCAACGGTCACTAATACAACTGGGCGAAGCTGGTGAAAGAGCTTCGAGCTGGCTATGGACGCAACGGAACGTCGTGGGGGATGGGCTTCGGCAGACTGGTCAGAGTCCCTAGTGAAAGAGAACGTCTTATCCCTTAAAAACCAATGTGTCTGAAATGTCTGCCAATGTCCCTCTGTCGACTGCCAGAGTCTAAATGTCAAAGTCTAACACCTGTCCGATTAACCAACCGAAAGCTTGTCACCATGGTCGTAAGGCAGTCGGCTGATCTAATTTTCTATCCCAGCGGCTATATCAAACATTCTCACAACACTTGTTTCAAATCACCACACCGTCTTGTTCCTGTGTGCAGCAGGGGAAGATCGAGGCCTGGGAGTCATGACCGAGGTCGGCCCACCTTCCAAAATTGTATGAGAATGGTAACGGGCTGAAACAATCGTCGACGAGGGATCTTTCTACTGATAATCGGTGGGCCCCTGCTGTACATGCTCCCCTGTGAAGTTCTTCTTACTTATTGACACAGGCTTCTTAAACCCAGTTTGAGGTAGGTACCTGCCCAGCTCTAAATGGGTACCAGGTAAAAGATCATGGGAAGTGAAGGCGACCGGTGTGATGTTGACCACATCACCCATCTAGTGCCATTTGCACTATATGCTATGTACACCTGAAGGCGTCGAAAAAAGTTTTTTACCATATGCCTGATACACCAGTTGTCTGTAAAGCCTGCTTGGTACTTCAATTTTAATTCACCCGAAACAAAGAAAATATGGGAGTTTTCGGGAGCGTCCAGTATTCTAGGTTTGTTAGGGTTGGGATTAGGGTTAGTCGGTGTCTCTGGGGTGGTTGGGGCTGATAAAGTTCAGTTTCATGTTCGTGCTAGGGCAAACAGGCCTTCTTTTCGTAGTGTCCCACGAAATTCATTTCAAATCATAACACCCCCCCCCCCCTCTCCCCGCTCGAACATTGGACTTTCCCTGAAGCTTCCAGGTTTCCTTGGTTTGAGGTGAATAAAAATTAAAGTACCAGGTCTTTAACTAACTAACTAACTAACTAACTAACTAACTAACTAACTAACTAACTAACTAACTAACGTCATTTGTCTGAATGTTCGGATATATTTATGCTAATTTTACCCTCAATGAAGAGAAAATTGGGCAGCGAAATATGCGAAAGACCTTTGGACTGTTTCAGGATGATATGTGTATTCCAATTCTGAACGAGGGGGATGCGAGGTCTCGAGGCTTGGTGTCCGCCTCGAGTGAAAGAGGTTCCGGGTTCAATACCCGGTAAGGGCTGGGATTTTTTTTTCACGTGGACTTGGACTTGGGGTGCCGGGTTCGATCCCAAATGCAGGCCGTGCGCCTTGCTTTGATTTCGACAGTGGTATCGAGAAGCCGACCGCCCAAAAAGCAATGGCAAACTCATCATCATCATGTAGCAGGTCCTTTGCAGAACGTCGCTCTCATCACAGTCTGCCTGTAAGAAACTCGGTCTCTTGCCAGTTCTCCCGCCTTATGAACTTTCACACTCAACGAGTCACTTATATCCTGTGCCCATCTTCGTGTCGGTCGGCCTCTGTCCCTCCTTCCTGGAACCAAGCCTTCTGCTATAATTTTTTCCAATCCGTCGTGGCGCTTGATATGACCAAAATATTTCAGCTTTCGAGAAAAGATGCTGTTTATTAGCCAATCTTCCTTGATGTTCAGATCTTTTAAGATGTCAATATTTCTCATCTTCTTTGCCCAAGATATTCTGAGAATCTTTCTATAGCATTTTAGCTCAAGAGCCCCTATTCTCTTTCTTAAAGACTGAGAGATAGTCCACGACTAACATCCGTGTGTAGCCACAGGAAAGATGCATGCTCTCAAAATTCTAATTTTTATCTCCTTGCTGATGTTTAACCATAGACTTTTAAGGCTGTTCAATCTTTGCATTGCTTTGGCCATTTTCCTTTTAATTTATGTCGAACAGTCTCCATGTTGCAAACTACTGGACGAAATTTGCCTAGAAAAACCACAACAGCTAAAAATGGCTGGAGCTGGCTCTACAATGGCATGTAAAGGATACGCAACTATTATTGGAGGTTGCAAACGCAATTCTTAAAATTACCCGGGTAATTTTAGGACAATTGTTATATAAATATACAAAAGGGGCCTTTTTACGTCTTAGTCTCATTGAGCATATGAGTTATGAGTTAGATTATCTTTACAGCACTCTGGACACATCCATAGGCGCTCAGATTCCCCTCTCAACATATTCATCAGCCTCGTGCGGTTAATAGTATCAGTCCTATGTTGGTTAACAAGACTTCCTGTGCGTCCAGTGTGCTTTTCGTGCTTGGCTGTGCCGATCTTTACTCCCAATTCACGTATTCTTAGAAGTGATGTGGAAACAGAACCTTATATCTCCCTCGACACCCACAGCGGTAAAAGAGGAAGTGAAGAAGAAGAAGAAGAAGAAGAAGAAGAAGAAGAAGAAGAAGAAGAAGAAGAAGAAGAAGAAGAAGAAGAAGAAGAAGATGTGGACACGTTGCTTACAAAATCCTCAGAACGTCCTATCTCTCTAAGGACAATATAGTGTTAGCAGGGCCATGCCGTGCTATGATATAGAGACGTGGCCGCAACGGGCGGCACAGTAAAGGGGGAGGCATAAACAGCGATGCAGATTTCAACTAACTGGCATGCAAGCGCCCAGCTTCCAGGAGACCCCGCTAAGTAAAAGTAAAGTAAAGGACCCTTTTCCCCGTCTTTATGCGCATAGGGCATATATGGCTTGACCTATACTTTTTATAGACCGATCGGCACAAGATGAATGATACGGTCAGCATCACGCCGGTCACTTTTACTTCCCAGGACTGCACCCGGTACCCACTCGAGGCTGGATCGACCTGGGAGCCAAGGTCATTTTTGAAAAGAGTTTGGCTCCGCTAGGCGCTTGTAACGCCTAAGCCACCTCCAATAACGGGGATTTATTACATAATATTTTCCTAATTATGTAAAATGCTATTCTTTTTTGTCCTTTTGTTTCTTCATCACTTCTATACATCTTCCATCTGATGTTGTCGAATGCAAATTTACTGGAATCTCCGTATTTGCTGCAAATTCAGACAAGTCTGAATATGTTAGTTGTTTCCCTTTGCAGTACGCTTTAGACCCGACGCCCATCATTTGTGACTGGTGACTTTTCTAGGCACATTTAACTTCAGTAGTTTGCCATTGCCTCCTCCACGGTCACTCTCAGTACCACTGTCGAAACCAACGCAAGAAGGTATGATGCCAAATTTTCTCAAGCCGACTCTGAATATGTACAAGAGGAGAAATGATGAAGAAGGAGGGGGGGAAGAAAACGGAAAAGGCATGGGTCTAAGGAAAGATCACATGAAAGCAGAAGTCATAAGCAGAAGAAGGTAGAAAGAGCGGAAAGCAGGCGAAGCAGGAAAAGGGAGACGGAGAAGAAAGGAGACTGAGTGGAAGATAGGAGCCATAGAACGAGCAGCCGACGCAGAATCACCGAATACGAAGAATGCCAGTTGAAGGAGCTCTCTACGTCCGTGGTGCTTTCTTCATCAACCTCTCCCCCTGTATAAAAAAAAAAAAAAATTAAACTGCAGTAATTATTGCCTGACTGCAAACTAGCTTGATTGTCATGTTACCCAAGATTGTTATGTTACACAAGATTGTTATGTTACACAAGATTGTTATGTTACACAAGATTGTTATGTTACACAATGTGTTACTAACTCTGGTGGGTTTCCTTGTCCACAGGAAGGACCAATGGCTCACTCAGGAGGGATCATCGCTGCTGGGCTCGGCAAGGGAAGGATTCCTTGGTTTAAAGGGGACATCAGTGTAAGATCTATGTGTTTGTGTGTGTGGGTGTGTGTGTGTGTGCATATGTATGTCAGTGTAAGTAAAAGTGGGTATATGTACGAGTGTACACGTGTACATGCAAGTATGCATGAGTGTATGTATGAGAAACCGCTAAATAGTTCACATATCCGTTGCCTAAAAAGAATCTTAGCTTTAAGCGGTAAGTCAAGACCACAAACACTGAGGTATTGAAAAGAGGAGGTTTCAAAACAATTTTCTTAGTGCTCAGTCTGCAAAGGATGAAGTGGCTAGGTGATACGTGAAGAATTTAGGACGGTAGAGTTTATGGTGAATTACAAATGGTAGATCAAAAGTTCAAATTGTGTTTCGATTTGCTGCTTCTGCCAGACCCCCCTCCCCTCCTCCCACCACCACCACCACCACACTTTTGTTTTTCTCACTTTTATGGTGCTTTTTTATGCCAAGAGTGTTAAGCACACATGGATATCAAGAGTGTTAAGCACGTAGCATCACGGCGCATACAGGCACAGTGAGGTCATAATAATAGTTAAAAGATGGCTGCTCCAGTTTTGACATGCACCACAGAGAAGCTAGGTTCTGTTGTCCGTGTTTTGAACTGTGAAGTGGTGAAACCTGTAGAAATTTCTCGACAAATTAAGGACCAGTAATGCATACCTGTCGGCTCTGTGGCTAAGTCGATGCGAACGCTTCGCTTCGTAATGCCGGGATGCCAGCTTCGATCCCAGCTGCTGGCAATGCGCCTTGCGTTGGTTTCGACAGTGGTATGAAGAAAGCCGACCGTCCAGTAGCAACGGCAAACTACTGGATGTAAATTGCCTAGAGAAACCACACAACAGCCAGGGGCTGTTAGAGTTGGTTCTGCAACGTCCTGTAAAGGATACGCAACTAATTAATGCATGCCTGTCTGTCTTTACATGGCCTTGTACTGCTGCAATCATCAGCTCTGAGGTCACTAGTCGGTGTGCCTGACCAGGTCGTGAGCAGTCTGTCACAGAAGACAAGCCGTTTCGAAACGTTCTTCTCCACAATGGCTGAACTCATACCATACGGTATTATTATTTGCACACGGTTACGGGGGTGCTCCGCAGGCCGTTGATACCCGTAAATATTTCAGCACGCCAGCGCTATTAACACTCCAAAAACATGGGAAAACTGGGTCTAACATGACCACCCTAGAGAGTGCTGCAACCTATGTCACAGGCATTCTATTTCTCTAAATGAAAACGCAGAAACCAAAACAACGGAGCGGGACACACCTGTAACCTTCAGTAAAGTCGACCAGTCCACAAACTTGTTAATGAAAACTGACCTACTCTATTTGTGGAGACTAACGTCGAACTAACCAAAATGTACAAAGCTGGGAAATATCCGCCCCCCCCAGCCCCCCCCCCCCCTACCCCAGCCCCCCCCCCCCCCAATCAAGATGGCCGAGTGTCTCGTGACATTTTGGCAAGGGCTGCAATACGATGGACGGCAGATAAGGAAAGGAGACGTTGACGACCTAATGAGACCCGGACAATAGTAGTAGAATGTAACCCCACTAGGATATCACACAAGCGATAAACACCCGATGACACAAAGTGCCACTATGTGGATGAGGATCACCCGTGGAGAGGTCTCAGAAACCGAGTTCAGCCATTAGGCCATATTTATTGCCGGGGTATATTGCGGCCCCTTGCAAGAGCCATCGTGGGGCTTCAAATAACAAAAAATTGCATCTCACAAGGAGACGACTCGGTTAGACCTGGAGAAGGACAGTAGCAAGAGATGTGAAGAAACGCAAAGTGACATGGGATATCATAGTCAGAAAATCAGCAGGCCAGCAGCAATGGAGATAGATCACTGGTGAATACCTCATGTGTCAGCAGTGACCAGAAGATTATCCAGAGAGAGAGAGAGAGAGAGAGAGAGAGAGAGAGAGAGGGAGGGAGGGAGAGAGAGAGAGAGTCAATCAATCTGCCCAGTCGTCATTCTGCCCTAAAACTGCCGTCGATTCAGTACTCTGTACCTGAATATAGCCAGGCCATATATATGGCCAATCGGCTGAAATTGGTTTCTGGGATCTCTCCCCGGATGATCCTCATCCGCATGGTGGCAGTTTGTGTCACCGGGTGTTTATCTCTTGTTTGATGTCCTGGTGGGGCACAACAAGAGAGAGAGAGAGAGAGAGAGAGAGAGAGAGAGAGAGAGAGAGAGAGAGAGAGAGAGAGAGAGAGAGAGAGAGAGAGAGAGAGAGAGAGAGAGAGAGAGAGAGAGAGAGAGAGAGAGAGAGAGAGAGGGTACACAATGAAAGTGGAGAAATATCAATTATTCACAAGGTGATCTTAAACTCGTGAGCACTGCTGTATTAATAAATAACAATACCTCTCTCCAGCATGTAACATTGTTTGTCTACTTACCCCACATTGACCTTTCACATGGTATCCGTGATCCAACAGCTGTATAGTTTATTCCGTACTGACCACAACATAAGGGATCTGGTGGCAGCTGGGGCAGCATCTGGTGTGTCTGCAGCCTTTGGTGCTCCCGTAGGAGGAACTCTCTTTAGCGTCGAGGAAGCTGCCAGTTTCTGGAATACAGAACTTGTATGGAAAGTGGTACGTTTGACAGATAATTTTTAAGATAATAAATTACTGTCCTTGCATTTCATCATCAATCAGCAAGTCCTTTACAGAACGTCGCTCTCTCCACGGCACGCCTGAAGTATCCCTTTCCCTAGCCACCTCTCCAGCCCCATGTGCTTTCAATGCCAATGCATCTTCTATGTCTTGTATCCATCTTCGCTGTGGTCGACCCCTGCCTTGCCTTCCACAAACTGCACCTTTCATCACCGTCTTTTTCAAGCCACCGTGACGCTGGATGTGGCCAAAATACTTCAACTTTCGGGACAGGATGCTGTTTATGAGCCAGTACTCCATGATGTTCAACTCGTTCAGAATGTCGATGTTTTTCCTCTTCCTGATCCATGATATTCTAAGAAATTTTCTATAACATTTCAATTCAAAAGCTCCAATCTTTTTCCTCAGTGACTAAGTGAGAGTCCAAGACTCACAACCGTAAGTCTGCATGTCTGCGTTCTGGGATAGAATTACCTCCAATGTTTAGTGGATCGAAACTCTTTCATGCCTCATCGCTAATTGTGTTTCTTCCTTGCATTTAGTCAACATTAATTGTTGATTGCTAACAGGCCATACATTGAACGTCCACATCTTATCTTTGGCCCAAAGGCACTTTCCACTCTGACCACGACGTTATTGTTTCGGTGAACAGATCGGATTATTTGGCTTAATCTTCTTCGTCTGTTTTCTTCCAGTTCACCGGCTGTACCCTCCTGCGGAAAGTCCCGGTTGTTTGTCCACCTCTGGACTTTAGTTTTGTTCCGGAACCTGGGTGATGTGTGCATATACATTTAACAGATCTGACTTAATTGTATGCATATTGTTGGTTGCGTACCTCTCAGGCAGATGCACTCGGACTTCGTAGGAAGCTCCCAGTTAGTCGACTCTTACGACATGCTTGTTAGAGAGGCAGATCGTCTATTATTGTTTTCCCCCATAGTGGAGCATCGAAACCCACACGATAAATTAGGCCTAATGACTTGATTATTTTCATGATGCCTTTTGAAAATGTATTAAAAGTATGGTAGAAAAAAAAGATAATAATAAATTTCAAATACTAACTCATCCTCTTTTCTTTCAGTTCTTTTCAGCCATGATTGCCTGTTTCTCAACAAATGTCATTCTCAGTGCCTTTGAGGGACACCCAACACAGCTGTCCAACCCCGGTCTGGTTCGCTTTGACACGTTTCCCGTGAGTGCCTTGTGTTCTTCTGGTTCACATTTAGTGACAGGAGTTAGTCGAAAATCCTCTTCTTATTTTCTTTGGGGAACAAAAATTAGTTTAAAAACAGCCCCAAAAAGCCAATATACATACATATATACCTCAGGTCACGAACACCTTCTAGTCACGAACAAATCCGCTCACGAACACAATTTCCGAACAAAATGTGACTCGGCTCGCTCACAGTGCCTCGGCTCAGGAACGCACAAACATGGTTTTGGTGTCCTGTTTTCGGCTAACGTACAGATATGCTGCTGTGAACACTGTCGCTGAGTTGTTCGTGACACAGATGTGCGTGTGTGTGTTTCAATAAATTAACCCTCATTGTGGCTTCCTAGAAAATGATTAGTGATTAGTAGGGATTATCATCACAGCACTTCGGGCAGATCCATAGGTGCTCCGATTTCCTCATCAAAAGCTCAACTAGTGTAAAACGAATGATGCCGTCTGTTCTGTGTTGGTTAATGAACTTCTTACCCCCTTAGTGAAATGTTCATTGATGAGCTCCGGGCTGCACTCCCATGTCCATCAGTCTAGACAGGTATACGGAGTCATGTCCTCTGGCGTGCTCGTGGTCACGGTAAGTGCTACGCATGGCATTGATAACATCGCTTCTGTCCAGTACCTGAACACTCTAGAAAGTGAAAGGTGTTAGTGATAGTGGCGTAAACAAGCCTAAGCGTATCACAGTAGCATCGAAGAAGGAAACAATAACTAAACATAACAGTGGTGTTCTCTGGTCTCAGTGTTATGCTAAAGACGGTTGATATGGCTAAAGAAGCGACTTAGTTAACGAAGCAACGGTCTAAGATGTTAAAAGAAGTAGAACAATGATGGTAGCCACCAAGCCAGCAATCGTCGAACCACTTCCCTGGTGAAGGCTGGGATTTGTTCTGGTGGACTTCTAGTAATTTCCCCTAGTCTCTGGGTAGTAAGATCGGACGCCCGTATGTATTCTTGCGCACGTAAAACATCCCTTGGCAGTTTTAAATCGTAAAGAGTAGCATGAGGGCGCTGCCCCGGGGCTAAATTTGGAGTTAAAAATTTACGCAAAGTGTTTTAGGATTCTTGTCGGTGAGATATAGCAGTAGAATAGAGCACTTATGGGATACACCCGTGTGCCATGTTGTTGATCCATCAAATAAACATAAGCATGTATATTTTATATTATATAGTTTTGTGTTCTTTTAAAAAATGTTTCTGGTGCTGGCGAACGGATTAATTAGATCCACATTGATTTTCAGTGGGAAATATCGTTTGGGCTGTCGAACTTTTCGGTTCGCAAAACGGAGTCATAGAACGAATTCACTTCACGACCCGAGGTACCAGTGTATCTGTATACATTTTCCCCATGGTATCGACCGTTCGATTTGCTGTTTTTGTAAATATGTAATTTAGAATTGGTCTGTACCGACCTCATTCCTGATTTTATCTTTTCTGTCTACTCCTGCTGCCCCTTTCAGGCAGCTCATTTAGTAGGCCTAAAAACAGTGTGCATTGTCAGTTGTCTATACAATTGTAAGTATATTGTTATAAAAGTTAAAATATGTAAGCGATCACCAGGAGATAAGAAATGAATCAATCTATTTTACATATATCCTTATGGAAGAAAATGCCTCTAGTTTTCTAGCAACCCACTTTCTGAAAATTTCATTAAAAATGTATTAAATTCCAAATCACAGGTTGCGCCGAATCTTTCTTTGTCTCACCGTGTCTGTCTTTCCCTGTATAACTGACCCCTGTTAATAGGTATTTTACAGTTAATAATACAGATCTGAATATATTAGATCAGATGAATGCAATTCATTTTCCTAAGCTGAGAATCTGAAAGAAATGGGGAAAGATCGAGAATCTTTTCAGTAAGTTCGAAAGAGAGGGACAATCTGCAAATGGTGATATATGGTGATGACGATGGTATGTTTAACCTAATGTTAAGTACCTCGTCTGTACTGTTCACGCAGTACATATACTAAACTGGGAACGATACAGAAAAGATTAGCATGGCCCCTGCGCAAGGATGACACGCAAATTCGCGAAGCGTTCCATATTTTTTGGGAGTAGCAGTGGCAGAGCGGCTAGACGCGCGCTTCGGATCGGAAAGTCGTGGGTTCGCTCCCTGGCGGAGCCGGACTTTTCTTCAAAAATGACCTTGGCTCGCAGGTCGACCTAGCCTTCAGTGGGTACCGGGTGCAGTCACGGGAAAGTAGAGGACGCCGGCGTGATGCTGACCACATCACTCATCTTGTGCCGTTGGTCTATGAAAATATAGGTCTAGCCCTATATGCCCTATACGCCTAAAGGCGTGGAAAATGTGTCCTTTACTTCTACTTACTTACTTAAGTCCATCGTCTACATCCTGACCCGTAAAGGGTATATTGAGCCGAGTGACAATGTCAAACGGGTTCGTATATAATTTTTTTCTTTCTTGTAAATTTAGGTGAAAATGAAAAAAGTTGGCCATGGACAAGTTGATCAAAATAATATTTTCTATTGAATCCACAGAATCTGACTTTCGACCTCATTGAAGTTCCAGTATTTATATTCATGGCTGCAATTGGTGCGTTGTATTGATATTATTGACCTTCTTCTTCTTCTTCTTCTTCTTCTTCTTCTTCTTCTTCTTCTTCTTCTTCTTCTTCTTCTTCTTCTTCTTCTTCTTCTTCTTCTTCTTCTTCTTCTTCTTCTTCTTCTTCTTCTTCTTCTTCTTCTTCTTCTTCTTCTTCTTCTTCTTCTTCTTCTTCTCTTCTTCTTCTTCTTCTTCTTCTTCTTCTTCTTCTTCTTCTTCTTCTTCTTCTTCTTCTTCTTCTTCTTCTTCTTCTTCTTCTTCTTTCTTCTTCTTCTTCTTCTTCTTCTTCTTCTCTTCTTCTTCTTCTTCTTCTTCTTCTTCTTCTTCTTCTTCTTCTTCTTCTTTCTTCTTCTTTTCTTCTTCTTCTTCTTCTTCTTCTTCTTCTTCTTCTTCTTCTTCTTCTTCTTCTTCTTCTTCTTCTTCTTCTTCTTCTTCTTCTTCTTTCTTCTTCTTCTTCTTCTTCTTCTTCTTCTTCTTCTTCTTCTTCTTCTTCTTCTTCTTCTTCTTCTTCTTCTTCTTCTTCTTTCTTCTTCTTCTTCTTCTTCTTCTTCTTCTTTCTTCTTCTTCTTCTTCTTCTTCTTCTTCTTCTTCTTCTTCTTCTTCTTCTTCTTCTTCTTCTTCTTCTTCTTCTTCTTCTTCTTCTTCTTCTTCTTCTTCTTCTTCTTCTTCTTCTTCTTCTTCTTCTTCTTCTTCTTCTTCTTCTTCTGTATCTGCAATGTTGTTTTACATATGAAGAAGTATTAGTATACACAGGTAGTTTTGCATTTGCAACTGACGTATATGAATGATTTACTGTCTCCATCTCTAAAAAAAGAAACATAGCACAGACCATACAACTGCTCACTGCGCCAGATCATTTCTAGTGCTCCAGTTGGCTCCATGCTACCAGAGGATTCACTTTGATTCTTATCACAGTTTCGAACATACAAAAGCTTCCATGCCTGGAACTCAGCCTTGGTTTTAATTTTCCTATGTTTTGCACAAGGGTTGCAATAATTAATCAGAACTGCAGTGTCAAGAACTTTTGAGTTAGGCCCATCCACGGTGTAATTGTGACCACACCATTTTTGCTCTCGAAGCCCCTTCTCTGTCATGTGCCATCACAGGATACTGTTATGGCTTCTCCTTTCTTTTCCTTGATCTCAGCTGCAAACTCTGCATACTTGTGCGTACAACAGTTTCTGTAGCATGAAGAATTTTCTTATTGTGAAGAGACCAACTGCGCTTTTTCATGTATGTTGGTATGTTCGTATTGCCAAGGAATTTTTTGCCCATGCATATAGTTCCTTCCTATAGCGAATAGAGCAAGTGTGTAACTTATGTTGACTTCTGCTAGGTTTCAGACTCTAATTTGATTTTAGAAGCAGAGTACATGGTCGGTTTATTTAAACAAAAGCACTAATGTCATCACTTCCAGCTTCTAGTCCTTGTTTCTAAGGGTACTCATTGCCTTGAAATGTACGTTTTCCTGGTTTGTCGCCTCTTTTTACCTTTCTGTTGCCCATGATCTATATAATATTAGTTATCTCATTGTCAGATGCAATTTTTCGTTATTATGAAGCCCAACCTTGGCTCTTGCCTTAGGCCATAAATATAGTCTAATGGCTGAAGGCGGTTTCCGAGACCTCTTCACAGGTGATCCTCATCCACATGGTGGCACTTTGTGCCATTGGTAAAATGTACTACTACTACTTAAATAAATTCGCTAAGTCAACTACAAGTGGAGATACAATTTTTAAAGTTTTTTGCATACGTAACGAGCTTTAAAACTTAGATAAGTTAAGTTAGACATGCTTCAGCAAATGCAGAAAAAGAGCTTTAAAACATTTCATTTTCAAACCCCGTTTGCACCGTTGTTTTCTACTATGAATAATTGTGAATTATGTACGGAAACCCAAAATGGTCAAAATTTACGATTTCATCTTGGCCCCCTTCCCTCAAGGGCCCAGGTTATACAGGGTAAATTAGGAATTTACTGCAACCGTATTTAAATCATCAACATTGCCCCGCGTGGGTTCTGGGCTCCATTGTGGGGAAAACAAGAATAGACCCACAGCATGCCCAACAAGTATATGGCAAGCGTTGACTAACTGGGGGAAAGGGGGAGTTCCTTTGAATTCGGAGTGCATCTACCTGAGAGACAAGGAACCAATAGTCTGCACCCAAAAAAGTCAGATCTATAAAACGTATGTGCACGGAACAGTCAGGTGCTGGAACAACTCTAAAGTTCAGAGGTGGATGAACAACCAGAACTTTCCGCCAGAGTTTATGAACGCCAAGAAGAAGAAGATTATCAACATGATAATGATTTCTAGGCACACACACACACACACACACACACACACACACACACACACACAACCACAGGCTCTGAAGGCACATGCCTTTTAACCCCCCCCCCCCCCCCACCCCCACCATCCCCCCCCCCAACCACCTTTTCCTGAGTAAAATTTAGGGGGAGTAGGTGGGGGTGTTTCTTTCCTCATGAAAATTTGTAACTGGGCTAAACGTTCTTCTGTAAATATTATTATTATTATTATTTTTGGCTTCTTTCAAGACTACAGTGTTATGTTGCGCTATGAGGAGGCATGGGACTCACAGCCCATGACGATGGCGAGTGTGACTACCAGGACCCGCCCGTGTCAAGAAAAGTCTTCCACAATGCTAGCATGGGATTTCCTGACCATTGTCAACATTTGTGTTTAATCCGTTTCTTCTCAAACGCTCAGCTCTCATCCATTCTGCAATCATTTCTTCCTTCAGTCTCATTCCCTTTCTGATATGCCCTTTCCCCACAACATGGTCCATGGCATTTTGTTCCCCTGAGTCCACCTCAATACCGGTATCATTTATGTCCAGCTTTTTTATGCACACATCTTTATACCGTAGTAGAGGAGTCCGTTATCTATCTATATATTTCTCGTTAAATGTATTTGTCTTATATTAATTCAAGTTATTTTTAATATACTATTTTTTTTATTAACCATCATCAACATCATGTAGCAGGTGCTTTGCAGAACGTCGCTCTCATCACAGTCTACCTAAAAGAAACTCGGTCTCTCGCCAGTTCTCCCGCCTCATGCACTTTCACACTCAAGGAGTCACTTATTTCCTGTGCCCATCTTTGTGTCGGTCGGCCCCTGTCCCTCCTTCCTGGTACCATGTCTTCTGTTATTATTTTTTTCCAATCCGTCGTGGCACTTGATATGACCAAAATATTTCAGCTTTCGAGAAAACCAATCTTCCTTGACGTTCAGATCCTTTAAGATATCAATGTTTCTCATCTTCCTTGTCCAGGATATTCTGAGAATCTTTTTACAGCAGTTTATTAACCGCTCAGCCCAAAATTATTACTAGTATCATCATCGTCATCATCATCATCATCATCATCATCATCATCATTCTCCTAAACTCGGATTACGCTCCTTGAGCACAAACCCTTTTTTGCAGAAGATTAAGGGGTAGGAGTTCCCTACGCCGCTGCACTGAACCACCCCCCCCCCACACCCCCGTACCATCGTGTTTTATTTGACATTGTTTCTGTTTGTTTCAGGAGGTCTGATTGGAGCTCTCTTTGTTGTGATGAACTATAAACTAACAGTGTTCAGACAAAAGTAGGTTGTGTGCGTGTGGTATGTGTGTGGTATATGTATGTGTGTGTAGTATGTGTGTGTGTGAGTGTTGTGTGGTATATGTATGTGTGTGTGCGCGTGTCGTGTGCGCATGCGTGTGTGTGTGCGCGCGCGCATGTGCTTTTTTGGGGAGGGAGTCTTAGATCATTGTCTTTATTCAGTGCTTTGTTTGTCTTTCATATTGATACTACTGGGCTTCTAAAAGTAGTAATGATCTGGGCGGTGGAAGAGGGGGGGGGGTGAGGGGGGGGGGGGGGTCATCTGGGCAAAAATTCGATATCACAGTATTCAGGGCAAGCTCTCGATATTAGCTCTGTCTCCCGTCTCTACTGCTAGAGAAGAATCTCTGTACTGCTGGTACCCGTTGTCATTTGAATAATGAAGGTTAGCTAGTTAGTCAGTTAAATTCCTCTGCGTGTGACGACTGACAACACCAGTACTGTGTTGGTTTACTATTCTTCTTTGGCCACCTGTATAGTGTTCATGTTTGGCGACACCTTTTTTGACTTGCAATTCTTGAAGCATTTTTTTTTTAACGTTGCCGATTCAATGTCGTCTCCTGAATCATCTTTTTGTCTTGCCACCGTGAAAGCGTTAAGAACGTCGGCCCAGTAAATTGCTTTTCTTGTATCTACCTTGGCCCTGCCAGCAAGCCATCTTATTGATGGTAAGAATGATCGTTGATTGTGTGTGCGGCGATAACTGTTCTTTAATTTGAGCCTGCAACCTTCTTGAGCAGTGCAGGCAAGAAGATGTATAGACACATGGCTAAACAGTCAAATAAAAAGTTAAGTAAAGGTCCCTTTTCCACCCCTTTCGGGCGTATTGGGCATATAGGGCTAGACCTATATTTTATAGACCAACGGCACAAGATTGGTGATGTGGTCAGCATCACGCCGGCCGCCTTTACTTCACAGGACTGCCCCTGGTACCCATTCGAGGCTGGCTTGACCTGGTGGCCAAGGTCCTTTTTGAAAAAGGTCCGGCTCCGCCAGATGTGAGCCCACCACCTTCCGATCCGCAGGCGAGCGTCTAACCACTAGACCACAGTGACTCCCCAAGCAATCACATATGTTCTTTAATTAACTATGTCTGGTTTCGGTCCTAGTCTTGTAATTTTTTTTAAATTTAATGTTTTCTTATCTTGTTACTTCAGTGGCTCTTCTACGGCATCTCATCTATGCGTTTTAATTTTGAATTCATAAATTGTCATACGAGGTAGGTAGGTAGGTAGGTAATTATACCCCACCGGGACATCACACAAGCGATAAACACCCGGTGACACAAAGTGCCACCAGGCGGATGAGGATCACTCTTGGAAAGGTCGCAGAAATCCCTTTCAGCCTTTAAGCTATATTTATGCCTAGGCTGTATTCAAAGCCCTCTGCGGAAGCCAGGGTGAGGCTTCAAAAACAAAAATTGCAATCCCACATGGGAAAGACTATTGCAGTACGAGTTTATGTGTGCCACTGGTACCGTTGAGTTGATGATCAGATAAATATATACAAAATCTGCAAGTTGTTCCTATATTCTTTCTTTCTGTTCGCGTTCACCGACTGTAAACTCCTGCGGAAAGTTCTTTTTTGTTCGTCCACTTCTGCACTTTAGTCTTGTTATAGAACTTAAGTTTTGCGTGCAAATCCGTTTTACAGATCTTGGATTATTTGCAGACTACTGGTTCCTCGCCTCTTATATGCACTCCAGACTAGAAAGAAACACTCTTAATTAGTCATCTTTCACGAAATGCTTTTCAAGTAACAGTAGGTCTATTCCCCCCCCCCCCCCTCCTTTTTTTTTCCTCTCGAGAAAAGTGCCATTGAATCCACACGGGAAGTTCCTGTATTCAAACATTACTAAAGCTTTGTAATGTATTTGGCAGATACCTGCATAGAAAGAAGTGGATCAAAGTTGTTGAGGCCGTTCTGGTGGCTGTGGTCAGTGCTATAGTTGCCTTCAGTCTCATGCTGTCTGTCCGAGATTGTACAAATGCTAAGCCTTACACGCATCATGCTATTACCACGAAGGTAAGTTGATTAGACTAATGCTGTTAACATGAAAGTAAGTTGATTAGACTAAAGTTGTTAACATGAATGTAAGTTGATTAGACTCATCTTGTTATTAGCGTGAAGGTAAATTGATTAAACTCATCTTGCTTTTACCACGAAGATTAGTCTACTAAACTCATAAATCTGTTAACAGGAAGGTAAGTTGATTAGAAACGTTCTGCTACTACAGTGAAGGTAAGTTGTTTAGACTGATTATACTACTACCATGAAGGTAAGTTGATTAGACTCGTTCTGCTACTACCATAAAAGTAAGTTGATTAGACGTTCTGGTACTACCATAAAAGTAAGTTGATTAGACTCGTTCTGCTACTACCATAAAAGTAAGTTGATTAGACTCGTTCTGCTACTACCATAAAAGTAAGTTGATTAGACTCGTTCTGCTACTACCATAAAAGTAAGTTGATTAGACTCGTTCTGCTACTACCATAAAAGTAAGTTGATTAAACTCATTCTGCTACTACCATAAAAGTAAGTTGATTAGACTCGTTCTGCTACTACCATAAAAGTAAGTTGATTAGACTCGTTCTGCTACTACCATAAAAGTAAGTTGATTAGACTCGTTCTGCTGCTATCATAAAAGTAAGTTGATTAGACTCGTTCTGCTACTACCATAAAAGTAAGTTGATTAGACGTTCTGCTACTACCATAAAAGTAAGTTGATTAGACTCGTCCTGCTACTACCATAAAGGTAAACTGATTAAGTCCTGCTATTACCACAAAAGTAGAAGTTGATCAGACTCATCCTATTATTACGGGTAAGGTAAGTTGATTAGCTGGAGGGGAAGAGAAGGAGACCGAGACAAAACATGCTAGACAGTTTGACGTCATGGCACTGAGGATCACCTGTGTCAGAATTGATAGAAAGTACACAAGACAGAAGGTTGTGGATAGACATGACTACCAACACCACATGGCTTGCACTTTAAGAAGAAGTTGGTTAGATTCAACATGATCTTA
Source organism: Candidula unifasciata (assembly GCA_905116865.2). NCBI lineage: Eukaryota > Metazoa > Mollusca > Gastropoda > Stylommatophora > Geomitridae > Candidula > Candidula unifasciata. The sequence continues at coordinate 169,709 of CAJHNH020001902.1, read as the reverse complement.
TCACCAACAGACCAGTTGATTACTGGACAAATATGATACCAGACAGCGGCTCCGCAACCTGGGAGCTCAAGTCCCCTGGGGTGGGGAGGGGGGAAGTGGGGGGGGGGGTGGGGGCAGTGGCATGGCAAAGTCAGGTGGTACCCCCTACGGAAAATTGTGTCACCCTCTCCCTTTCTCAAAGCCCACCCAAGATGGGCTCCAGAATCCTCTGTCGGAATTTTTGTTTTTATTATTTCTATTAATGTTGATTCCCTTGTTGATTGCATCTGGTGAAATGATCGTAATTGTTCACAGATGGGGTGTGAAGGCGATTCTCACAACGCAATGTCTGCTCTGTTTCTGACCACACCTGAGGGATGTCTGAAAGCTTTGTTGCATGATCCTATAGGTAATCTTTTTCTTCTCTCATCATTATCCTCGTTTTGACCACTCGTTTTATCATTATCCTCATTATTACCGCTCACGTCATCATTATTCTCATTATTACCGCTCACGTCATCATTATCCCCATTATTACCGCTCACGTCATCATTATCCTCATTATTACCGCTCACGTCATCATTATCTTCATTATTACCACTCACGTCATCATTATTCTCATTACCGCTCACGTCATCATTATCCTCATTATTACCGTTCGTATCATCATTATCCTCATTATTACCACCCACGTCATCATTATCCTCATTACCGCTCACGTCATCATTATCCTCATTATTACCGCTCACGTCATCATTATCCTCATTATTACCGCCCACGTCATCATTATCCTCATTATTACCGCCCACGTTATCATTATCCTCATTATAACCGCTCGTATCATCATTATCCTCATTATTACCGCCCACGTCATCATTATCCTCATTATTACCGCCCACGTCATCATTATCCTCATTATTACCGCCCACGTCATCATTATCCTCATTATTACCTCCCACGTTATCATTATCCTCATTATAACCGCTCGTATCATCATTATCCTCATTATTACCGCCCACGTTATCATTATCCTCATTATAACCGCTCGTATCATCATTATCCTCATTATAACCGCTCGTATCATCATTATCCTCATTATAACCGCTCGTATCATCATTATCCTCATTATTACCGCCCACGTCATCATTATCCTCATTATTACCGCTCACGTCATCATTATCCTCATTATTACCGCCCACGTTATCATTATCCTCATTATTACCGCCCACGTCATCATTATTGTCATTATTACCGCTCACATCATCATTAACCTCATTACTACCACGTAGGCAACCATCAGTTCCTAGAGACAGTGGTATTGTGCGGCTGGTTTGGGAACAGCGTCTGCTGTGACAAGTCCTAGTTGCTTTAATCATCATCGGCATCTTTATAATATGTATTTAAAGATTATTACAGATTTACGTATACCATAATCAGTATCCATATGGAGAAGGGAGTACCACGATCGAAACCCACATTGCGTGGATTTATATCGTGATATGAGGCGTCGCCTGTCGACCCAACCTAAAATGGTTACCAGGATGGCTGTCCTGAAGAAGAGAGACAGCAGGCGTAATGCTGACCACATTACCCACCTAGTGCCGATCGTCTGAAAAAATATGGGCGCTCTTCCTATATACCCGATGCGCCTTTTCAGGTTTTCGAAAACAGAGTCTTGCGACGAATCTTTGGAATCATCAAAGATGCAAACAGCGGGGAATGGAGAGTGAGAAGCAACAACAAAATTCATAATCTGGCATCATGAGAGCTAATAAACTGAAATGGCTGGGACATATTGAAAGAATATCAGATGACAGAGAAGTTAAAAACTGTATACACTAGGGAGATGAATGGCCGTAGACCACGAGGCAGACAAAGAAGACGATGGAGAGATAATGTAAAGGCAGACCTGCAAACACTTGGTGTCACCAACTGGAAAGAGAAGGCCAACTAGAGATGAATTGAGGCGGGTAAAATCTGCAGCAATGAACCTCAAGGGCTGGGAAAAGGAAGAAGAAGAAGATAGAAAAACATTACTTTGAATAATATTGAAGTTAACTTTCCTCTTGTCTCTTTTACAGAAAGTTACAGCGTCATGTCCTTAGTGTTGTTCATAGTCATATTTTTCCTCCTGGGCGTGTGGACGTACGGTCTCAGTGTCTCCAGTGGCGTCTTCATTCCTTCACTGGCGATTGGAGCAGCCTGGGGGAGACTGGTTGGTCTGGGTATAGTTCAGCTGTTCCCTGACCAGGTAGGCCATTAGCATAATTGTTGAATTGTGTGTATGTTT